>CAJHZI010000623.1:25000-179486 GCA_905160935.1 Enchytraeus crypticus
AAAGAACCCGAGGTTTGATAAAAACGATTCGAACAATACATGCTGAATCGCCGCCCGGCTAAACGTGGCTAATGGTAATAATATTGCCATTGTTATTATTATTAACTTAAAATTGTATTTATTTTTTTAACTTTTAGGACCTATCGGTCAGCCGGGACCATCAGGACCACTGGGACAGCCAGGTCCCTCAGGACAAGTGGGAGGACCAGGAGCAGCAGGACAACAAGGACCACAGGGTCAAGCAGGACCTCAGGGTCAGCCTGGTCTACCTGGAGCCACGGGACCAGCAGGACAGGCCGGTCCTAACGGTCAACCTGGACAAAACGGACAACCAGGACCACAGGGTCCTCAAGGACCGCAGGGACCCAATGGACAGGCAGGGTCAAGAGGTGACCCAGGTCCTCAGGGACAACCTGGACCCAACGGGCAGGATGGATCCCCAGGCGCAGCAGGGCAGCCCGGTCAACAGGGAGGGGTTGGACCTGCCGGACCTGCTGGTCCTGCTGGACCTAGAGGCAACCCGGGACCTTCAGGGGCTCCGGGGACTCCGGGTCTGGCCGGTAGCCTGGGTGAAATAGGAGCGGCTGGTCCCCAGGGTAACCCAGGACCTAGAGGTCCGGACGGGCCGGCAGGGACTCAGGGTCCCCAGGGTGGTAAGGGCGCTAGAGGCCCAGCGGGCAGCCCAGGTAACCAGGGCCCAGCAGGGCAGGCTGGACAACCTGGTACGTTATATAATATATTCTCTCAGATTTGATGTGAGGCACAAAATCTTTAAATTTGTCAGTATATTTATGTAATTATTAAATACATTAGTTTATTTGTTATTTGTTAATTTTATTTATTAATAATTATTAGTTACTACTTGATATATAGATCATTAATAATTAATTAATTAATTTGTTAATTTTCTTTTATAGATCTTATTCTTCTAGTGCACTGCCTAACGGCAAGTCCATGGCATATAACTCTTCCAACCAATTCTATCATCAGTCTTCCTTTTCAACTCTGTATTGAATTTCTTATCCCATGTCTTTGTCTTCCTCTAACTCTTTTCCCTTGCATTCTTCCTTCTATTACACCCTTTAGTTGTATATGCCATTTAACGCTTGCGAAAATTTACATGGTAAGGTGGATCCCTTTGCCTTCCTCATACCTGCCTTAGTCGCCTCTTACGTACACGCGGGAGTTTGCTTACTGTGTGTGGGACCACTGCAGAATAGGCCATTCTGCAGTGGTCCCAACCTCACCCGGGCACAACACGGGAAATAAATTACTTCTATATTTATAGTATTCAAATAGTATCCAAATTATATTATAGATTTAATTGTAGACTAACGTTTCCAGTGAAATAGTAGCAGATGTACGGATTTGATAGCAATTATCACTCGTAAGCGAGAGTCTAGCGTTCCACTCCAGCCCCACCACAGTAATTTACAGTATTGCTATGATCCGAAAACATAGTATAATGCAGTCCTTGATTATATTTTGTAACATCTATTTATAACAGTGATTACAAGGCTAACTTTGGGTCTATAGCTTATCAATATAAAGATTGCTACTAAATGTTAATGTTATGTTATTTATAGGCCTAAAGAGTTATTCATCATTCTCTAATAATTACTTTTGTTTCTTATTTACCTAGGACCGAACGGAGTTATAGGACCAGCTGGTCCTAAGGGACAATTGGGACCACAAGGACCAGCAGGACAATCAGGAGCTCCCGGTACATCAGGTGTCAAGGGCACGGCAGGGGCTATAGGTCTACCTGGTCCTAACGGTCAACCTGGTAACGCTGGACCTGACGGCACCCCGGGACCTGCGGGTACCACTGGACCCAAGGGTCAGGCTGGACCTGCTGGCCCGGCGGGTCAACCCGGACCCCAGGGCGCCATCGGAGAGGTAGGGTTCTCGGGCGGCCCAGGCCCTGCCGGTAACCCTGGTACGCCCGGGTCTCAAGGGTCCCCGGGTCCTGCGGGTCAGCCAGGTAACCCTGGTCAGAACGGCGCTCAGGGACCTCAGGGTCCCAAGGGTCTAGCAGGACCTGTGGGACCTCAGGGTCAGCAGGGTCTTGCTGGTGCTACTGGATCCCCTGGAGCTGTTGGGATACAGGGGCCTAAGGGATCTGTAGGGTCTGTTGGACCTGCCGGACCCATGGGTCAAGCAGGAAGTCCTGGATCACAAGGACCTCAAGGACCTAAGGGTCAGGTCGGGTCCATTGGACCTGCTGGACAGAATGGTCAGCAAGGTAAGAATTGTGAAAAACATTAATACTCCTGAGCTAGAATTACCCGGAAGTGAAATTTGAGAGAAAAAAAGTAAACAAGCATTATAGTGAAATGATCAACTGTGTTGATATCTATCACTTTTTATACCGCATGTTTAAACCGTTAGGCAATTTTAGTCCATTTTCCGTATAACCAGTCCAGTGAATTTTCGAGATTTTACTCTCAGATCAGCGAGGCTGGGTTTCGAACCAACGAGGTTTCAAATCACCTCAAGACCTATCACTTAGAACTTCATGACGTTACCCCTACGCTATTGCGACATTCAGAGAAGTTTAGAATATATAACATCTAATTAAGATCTTAACAACAATTAAAGTGCTGCTATTGTCCATGACAATATCGAAGACAATTGAAGTAAAACCATGCCGGTGAGTAAAAAAAGCACCAAAACTATGCAGATTATAAAATTTAGAAAACCAGATCAAAGAAACTAATAAGATTATTATGTCATATATAGACAATTGTTTTATCTATCTTTCTTTTGGCATACGCACATTAATTTTATACTTCTTTTGCATTAATTCTCATATTTCAGCCGCGTCTACTTAAATATATTTTTTGCGATATAAGCTTATTGAGAAATATTTTATTAATAAAACTTTTGAAATGCCCTTTATAGGCTCACTATTACAATTTTAGAATTTCCACACTACATGTTCATTCTAATTCTATTTTTATTCTACATCAATGCAAATCTGATTGAACATAAAGTTTTTAATGGCAAAATGTGAAATCAATTAGAGGTGTTTACACATGAAATTCCTAAATTGCTTTTTCATCAAGAAAGGTTAATTTAAAACATAATATTTAGTTTACTATATTCTAGAAGTAAATCTTCATTCCTAATATATGCTAGAAATTGCTAATACATGTATAAACAGAGAGAATTATTGTGAGCGAACATATTTAATTTTGAACTTTGTGTATTTTTTTATCTCCATTCATTGCATTCCACACTCACATCACACTCGTACATTCACACTATCTTAACACATAATCGCACATTCATAAACACATAATCTCACACTTGCACATGTACATTATCTCAAACACATACGCACATTCATGAACACATAATCGCACACTCGCACACGGACACAGGTCAAGTTGGACAGCCTGGACCTGCTGGTCCCAACGGCACCCCTGGAGGCACAGGACCTCGAGGTCAGCCTGGACCCACGGGTTCGCCTGGACCCCTGGGAGACCCGGGATTCCAGGGTACCCCAGGCACTGCCGGTCAACCCGGGGGTCCTGGGGCTACTGGACCCGCAGGACAACAGGGACCCCAGGGTCCTGCCGGGCAGCTAGGACCTAGAGGTCCTGCTGGTCCATCAGGAGCTGTGGGACAGCCCGGAGAGCAAGGATTCGCGGGAACAAATGGTCAGCCTGGGACTCAGGGTCCTACTGGAGCCACTGGACCCACTGGTGCTAATGGTAACCCTGGATCACAGGGGCCTCAGGGGCCACAGGGACCTCAGGGCGCTCAGGGGCCTAGAGGCACGCCCGGGGCTAATGGGCAGCCTGGTAGTAGGGGTCAGGATGGGCAACCAGGGCAGCAAGGTATAGACTGCTTTCTCTCTCTTAGTGAACTGTGAACGATGTGATATGATATGATATGATATGATATGATATGATATATGATATGATATGATGTGATGTGATACGGTTTGATAAGATAAGATTTGGTATGATATAAGATATGATATCGCCACGTTTTGTTTTGGTGGCATTATCTTAATACTGCTTCATAATCAACTGGTTAAACTGGGATTTAAGGGAAGAGGATGACGATGATAACCTTAATACTGCGTTGCGCATGGAATAAAGAAAACGTTTTGGTGTTTTATACGGTATGGTGTTTCATACGTTATGGTGTTAAATTCTTATTGATTGATTGATTTATTGATTGATTGATTGATTGATTTAGGTGGACCGGGAACCCAAGGCCCTGCCGGGGCCCCTGGAGACACCGGATCACCGGGGCCTGCAGGACCCGTGGGACAGGCTGGACCTGCGGGGCCTAGGGGCACCGACGGTACACCGGGACAACAAGGACCACAGGGTCAGCCTGGTCCTCTAGGACAACCTGGTCCTAACGGACAGAACGGACAACCAGGACCCCGAGGTAACCCAGGAGCCCCGGGTCAAGCTGGTGCCCAGGGAGCCACTGGACTGCCTGGGCAGGCAGGTAACAACGGAGCCCCGGGCACCCCAGGTAACCCTGGCGCACAAGGACCTGCGGGAACACCCGGTAACCCCGGACCCCAGGGTCCAGTAGGACCTTCAGGACCGGCAGGACAGTCTGGGACACCCGGAAGTCCTGGGGCTGCAGGTCCTAGCGGCACTCCGGGACAAGCTGGAGCACCCGGACCTCAGGGAGCCGTGGGTCAGCCTGGATTGGACGGTCTACCAGGACCTGACGGAGCCCAGGGTGCCTCAGGACCCCAGGGTCCCCAGGGAAATCAAGGACCTCGAGGAAATCCAGGTCAATCCGGTACACCAGGGGTCAATGGTCAGCCTGGTCCTGCTGGTCCAACTGGACCTGTTGGACCTGCTGGTCCCAATGGGTCTCCAGGAACACAAGGGTCCCCTGGAGTCACGGGTCCTAAAGGACCTTCCGGAGCACCTGGAATACAGGGAGGAGTAGGAGCAACCGGACCAGCTGGTCCTCAAGGTCCTTCAGGACAGAATGGTCAGCCAGGTCCCGATGGACCTGCGGGACAGCCGGGACAAGCCGGCAGCCCTGGAATTCAAGGACAACCCGGAGCTCCAGGTTTGCTTAAGGCTTGCGAACATTTTTTGTTAATTTTCAATCAGTCAATCAATCGATAAGAATTTAACGTCCAGTTCCTCGCCATATGGCAATGTCAGGGACGTTTGACGTTTCTTTTCAGTTTTTTTTTCCACATCTCATCTCACAGTCTGCTGTTAAATATATAGTATAACATAGGTGTCGTGGTAATGCAGAATTAATAATATTAAAAATATAATATAAGAACAATATTATATAATATTATACAATATTATATTAAAAATAATATTAGATTTGTTAAAATGAGACTACAGTCGACAATATCGAAACCAGTATTTACTTTTTGCCAAATCCGTTGGAAAATGTAAGCAGAGATAGATTGAGGCGAAAAGAGCTTTTAATAGCTCTATTATATTTATTCCTATTTCTCTTTGGTATTTAGCCTAGTGGAAGGTTCGAGGTGCGAGAACACTAATTAGCTTAATAATATTAATTATATATAACAGTGGTAATATAATATTGGTGTCGTGGTGATGTCTATACTCCATTCTGAAATGCGTCACACTTTCGAAATTACTCAATCATTTCAATGTTTTCAGGACCTAACGGACAACAAGGACAAGTAGGATTGCCTGGATTCGATGGCGCAGCGGGTCCTGCAGGACAGAAAGGACAAGCAGGAACAATAGGACAGCCCGGACAGCCCGGTAGTCCCGGTAATCCCGGACAACCAGGCAACGCCGGCTCACCAGGCCCGGCAGGGGGACCAGGGGCATCGGGTGCCCCAGGTCCTCAGGGTAACCCCGGGGCTCAAGGGGCGCCTGGTCCTGCGGGATCAATAGGACCCACAGGACCAGCAGGACCCGTGGGCGTTCAGGGGCAACAGGGATACACCGGGTCGTCAGGTAACCCAGGACCCACAGGTGGCACGGGGCCCCAGGGGCAGGCAGGAGCCGTGGGCAGCCCTGGGCAGGCGGGCAGCACTGGTATAGCTGGGGCAGTGGGGCGCACTGGAGCCACGGGTAGCCCTGGTCTGGCGGGAGCACCGGGGCAGAATGGGGCTAATGGTTAGTTACTTAATTACTTCGAACCAAGGGGCTTTTTAATGCTTACATTTCTAACAAGAAGTAGCTTAATACTGTTGCTGTGATTAATAATAATAATAAAATAATAAAGGTTTAACGCGCATTTCCTAATACAAGGACGATGTCAGAGGCGTCAAGTTTTATATTGTATATGTACTGTATATTGCGAGCGTGCATTTTACAGACCTTACAATTATTTTTGACAATTCTGCTGTTTAATAAGTTACTATTAATTAATTAATAATTTTTATTATTTATTATTAATTTATTGTTAATAATTATTTATAATAATTAATAATAATAATAAATAAATAATTAATAAGTTATTATAATAAATAATAATAAATATTAGAATTAAGAAATTGACGTGTGATATATAATTTCGCTTATATCTCTTTAAATTATAATTTATTGTACAGGTAATAGCATTTAGTATAGCTCCTATCATTTACTAATGTAGACACCTGGGTAATATTTAACGTTGCTAGACTAAGCTATGCGCTTTCTATTAATCGTTGTCGCTGATTGATGAAATTCTCACATATCGCATGATTGTCATGATTTGAAATGACGTTACTAAACTGCGACTATTTTAAATATTACGTTTAAACAATATCATCCTGTTTACATTACTATCACCCTTTATCATTGTAACTCTACACTGGCTGGAGTCAGTGGCCATGTCGGTAAGATATTCTACCGCGGATCAGTATGTGCGGGGTTCAAATCCTGGGCTCACTCGCGTCACCGACATCGCTTTCGAGCGAAGAAACTGACGTTAACATTAGCTATACATTTTTTACAGTTATCAGATTGTTGTGAAAATCTGAAGATTTACAAAGCTGTACATTATTTGTTCAGGAGTACAAGGACCACAGGGAGGTACCGGCCCCCAGGGCCCCCGTGGGCCGGCAGGTAACATCGGTCCCGGAGGTCAAACAGGCCCAGCAGGGGCCCCGGGCTCCCCGGGTCAGGTGGGTGACGTGGGACCTCAGGGTCCCGCAGGGCAGAATGGTAACCCGGGCACACCCGGTCAGACTGGACAAAAGGGCAGCAGAGGTCCCTCAGGTCAGCCCGGACCCCAGGGTCAGCCTGGTCTCTCCGGGTCTATAGGACCCACAGGTCCGGACGGGCAGCCCGGTCTTGTCGGTGCTGTGGGAGCCACGGGTCTGATGGGACAGGTAGGTCCCAAGGGAGATCAGGGTGAACAAGGACCCCCAGGGTCTACTGGATCCACGGGACCGGCTGGATCAGCTGGGGCGAGAGGTGAGCCTGGTTTAGTTGGTGGAGTAGGACCAGCAGGACCACCTGGTCCTCAAGGGTCTAAAGGTCCTCAGGGTGTGTCAGGACAGGTAGGACCTAGTGGACCACTGGGTCAGCCTGGGCAGCCCGGAGACACCGGGTCATCGGGTCCGGCAGGGGCGCCTGGTAACAATGGACAACCAGGAAATATCGGTTAGATTCTGTAATTAACTAGTTAAGTTCTTTCTGTCTCATTTTGTACTGCCTATTGGCAGGTCCATGACATTCGATTCCTCAACCTGTTGCCAGCCTCTGTTTTTCACTTCTAATCAACAAACGAAATAATTATCAAATCATCAGGCATCCCAAGTGTCGGTCTTTCTCTAACCTTTTTTCATTTCATTCTTCCTTCAGTTACCTCTTATGATAAACTATTCCCTCTTAATGTATAACCCATCCAGTTATTCTTGCTATATCATATGGAATTTATCTATTTTTTTCTTTACGTAAACCCTGTTTAATACTTCGTCATTTGTAATTTTGTCAGTAGATTTGAGCTTCTCCATTTTTCTCCATAACCACATATAAATTGCTTCCTTTAAATGTTCACTAAAAGCTAGATAAATATATAAACAGATAAATATATTATTTCTATATAAAAATATATAAAGCAGTTAAATATGCTTATAGTTCTGTAATTACATTATAGCATCGAATAACATTTTTGGTTTGTAATGTAAATTAATAATATTGTTGGAGTACGACTAGGCAGTCATGGCCAGTTTATTGAAGCGGAATACTCGTTAAAGAGATCACAGAAAGGCATTCGTACGCTTTTATAAATTGAACCAGTTAATTTTCAACATAATAGATAAAGCAAGAGAGAGAGAGAGAGAGAGAGAGAGAGAGAGAGAGAGAGAGAGAGAGAGAGAGAGTGAGAGAGCTGGACTAGAGAGAGGCAAAATATTTAAGTTGCTTATTGTGTTAATATATAACTTTATTCATTCATTTTAAGACATAAATTAAATTAATAATAATTAACCCAAATATTTACAAAATAAAATATATTAAAAATTAAAATTACTAATAATTAACATAACTTACTATACATGGTCAAATCTTTAAACAGTGTAATTATTAACGTATACAGGACCAGCCGGTCTACCCGGACCTAATGGACCTCCGGGACAGCCTGGTCAACAAGGCTCTCAGGGTCCAGTCGGAGCAAACGGCATCCCCGGTAACCAGGGTAGCAGTGGGGGCCCTGGTCTACCAGGCCCCACGGGCAGCCCTGGACCCCGAGGCGCTGACGGTCAGGCTGGGTCCCCGGGTGTGATCGGTGTGCCTGGCCCTGCCGGTCCCACCGGCACCCCGGGACAACCCGGGCAGAATGGCCTTCAGGGTGAAGTGGGTTTCACGGGAACGCAGGGGGATGCAGGAGACACAGGAGCTCAGGGGCCTACGGGACCTCTAGGACCAGCAGGACCTTCAGGACCTGCCGGCACTGCTGGTCCTAAGGGACAGGCAGGACCTGCGGGACCATCAGGACCTCAGGGCGATAGAGGACCCAATGGGAATCCTGGATCCCCTGGAACTGCTGGTTCACCTGGTAGGTTTTCTCGTATGCTTTGCGTTGCTTTTGTAAACGAACCAGAATAACTTTTGATTTGACAATCAAAACAGTAGGCTATATTAATAGCTATTTATTATTGCATTAATGTCTACATTAACGGCTACATTAATACTCCGAACAGAATTAATACTGATCCCTGTTTTATTTATTAATTATTTGTAAATTAATGTCTCAATCGTTCAAGGAAAGGAATATTCACTGCTTACATAACTACCACCAATTTTATTATTGTTAGCCAAAGTGATATTCAGGTGTTTAATGAAGAGTGAAATTTGTCCATAGATTTATTACTGAATTATTTTGTTACAATATACATGTAATTATTGCGTTTCTACTTTAAATTTACCTTTCATTCCGGTATCTTTCAAATTATAGTGTTGTCTACAAACTTTAGTCTCAGTTTATGTCATATTTAAATAATTTAAGTCTTACTTATTTTGAACCCTTTCACTTAACTTAAAATCTAAAATTTCGCTAATTTATTAATTCATTAATTTAACAAAATCTTATACTTTTATATATTCCATACGTTGTTGTCTACATCAAAGACTGCATGTAAAATAAATTAGAAATATTGACTTCAAAACATCGAACAGGTGCTCTAGAAAATAGCGCTAGGAATTTTATTGTTTATAGACGACGCCTCATAGAGTCTCAATTTACTGTTTAGAATATTTTAAACGAATTTTAAGCCAATAGATAGGCTTTAGTTTGTTGTCCGTAAGTAGATTAATTTGGAAATTAAAAGGATAATGTCACCTGTGAGCCCTAAAGAATTCCAGTAATACATTTCATTCATCAGCCCTCCATTTCTCTAACTATTTATATCTCCTCTCTTCTTTAAAATTTATTAATTTATTACCGGTTTGCAATTAAATGTGCAGAAATAAAACTGAAATAAATCTGTATTTCCATTTTTAGACTGGTGTTAATAATAGCAACGGTTAGAGTGCTACCGTTGTCCATGACAACATCGAGCACTATCACGACAAATTTAAACCGGCGAGCAAAAAGAAGGTCCTAAACGGTGCAAATTCCAAAATCCAAAAATTAGTCCAGAAAATAGTTACAAGTCCCTTGACTTACTGTACTAGTATATATGAGTTAAATTAAGCAATTATTTTAATTTAACTAATTATTATTTTGAGAGTAATTTACTCCGTGTTGTGTCCGAGTTGTTTGAAGAATTGAACAACCGGTGACTGTACGTGTCGTAGAAGGCGACTAAAGCACTAAGATTCACACCAACGTCAGAAAGGGCATTCGGTTAGTGAGCGCCTAGGCTCCAGAAATTGCTACAAAAATTTAAACGAATGGAAACGTCTCAAATAGGGGATTGACTGATGATATGATGTAAGACAGAGTGGATTTGAGACAGTCAATTCGTATCCCGACCCTGGTTAAACTGGGATTCAAGGGAGGATGATGATGATGATAATGATGATGATGACGAAGATGATTATTATTATTACTATTTTGAGAGTAATTTATTATCTGCTCTTGGTTTGTAGGACCGGCCGGACAACAAGGACCTCAGGGACCACGAGGCGCTGATGGGCAGCCCGGAGCCACTGGACCAGCCGGCCCGGCAGGTTCTCCCGGGTCTGCAGGGGAACTGGGACCACCAGGAAGTCCTGGTCAACCAGGACCTGCCGGCACTCCGGGAGACACCGGAGCTAACGGACCTGCGGGACCTGCTGGACCTCTAGGTCAACCTGGTCCGGCTGGACCTGCCGGCACACCAGGAACAAACGGTAACCCTGGAGCACAGGGCCCCGCTGGACAGCCCGGACAACCTGGACCTCGAGGTAACGATGGGTCACCGGGAATGCCAGGACCCCAAGGACCTGCAGGTGACCCAGGACCCGTTGGTACGCTAGGAGTCCCAGGACCTCAGGGTCAGCAGGGACCAACCGGTCCATCCGGTCAACCAGGTGTCAAGGGTTCACTGGGAAGTCCCGGACAGGATGGTCTACCAGGACAGCCTGGATTCCAGGGTCCAAGAGGTCAACCGGGACCTGCTGGACCTTCAGGATCTCCGGGTCAGCCTGGTCCTAACGGTCAACCCGGTCCAGATGGATCGCCTGGACCAATAGGTCCTCAGGGCGCCAGTGGATCTCAGGGGCCTCAGGGTCCCCAGGGGCCGGTGGGTCCGGCTGGGCTAGCAGGGGAAGCAGGGCAGCCCGGGGGCCCAGGGCCCGTGGGTCAGCCTGGACTAAGGGGAGAGCCTGGGTTCACTGGAGGCACCGGTCTATCAGGCAGTGTGGGCTCCACAGGAGCAGCAGGTAATTATTTAATATATTATTTAATATATTATTTAAATTATTATTTAAAATATAATTTAAATTATTATTTAAAATATTATTTAACTTATTATTTAAAATACTATTTAACTTATTATTTAAAATACTATTTAAAATATGCATTTTTTAAATGTGTCTTACATTATGGAATATTATGCATACATTATTCAGAAAAATTATTTATTTAAAATATGATTTAAAATATGATTTAAAATACTATTTAAGATATTTTGCTAAAACTTTTATTCACAACTGTTTAGAGATGAAGCGAAGACAAAGAATGTATAAAATATTATTTAAAGTGTTTTGCTATTTTTTCCTATCCAAAACTGTTGAGTGATGAAGCGAAGACAAGGAATATATGTACGTTCCTTACATCATCCCCGTATGAGGAAATGGACGTTAAATCTTTAATATTATGATTACTGAATATTGTATATACAGAATAGTAAAATGTCGTAATAAGGGAAACTAGTGAAATAAAAATACCACTAATTTAGTTCTACACTATATTCTAGAATCGGCTTGGTTCATTATCATGTTTTCCACTTAACAACATTATACTATTCTGTATTTGCAGAATAGTATACGACGTCCCTGACATCATCCTTGTATGAGGAAACGGACGTTAATCCTTTATCATTATTATTAGTAATAGTATAATGGTAACAAATAAACGGTAAAATAAGCTGACAACACCCAGGTATTTCTATTCCCTCTAATGACAACACACTATTGACAAAACTCTAATGACAACACTCCAATGACAACACTCTAATGACAACACTCTAATGACAGCACTCTAATGACAGCACTCTAATGACAACAATCTAATGACAGCACTCTAATGACAACACTCTAATGACAGCACTCCAATGACAACACTCTATGACAACCCTCTAATGACAACACTCTAACGACAACACTCTAATGACAACACTCTAATGACAACACTAATACCAACACTCTAATCATAACACTCTAACAACAACACTCTACGTTGTTTCCACACAGGTGCAGCGGGTCTACCAGGACCTAACGGCTCACCAGGTCTTCCAGGTATCTCAGGTCTCCCTGGCGCCCCCGGTCAAGTAGGGGGCCCGGGTCCTGCCGGTCAACCTGGCCAGTCCGGAGCACAGGGACTGGCTGGTGAGGTCGGGTCGACGGGACCTGCTGGACCCGTGGGTCAGCCTGGTCCTAACGGACCTACAGGACAACCTGGACCACTTGGACCAGCCGGTGCTAAGGGTCAATCAGGAGCACCAGGGAATGTTGGACCACAGGGTCCGGCTGGTCCTGTTGGACCAGTGGGGCCATCAGGGGTCAAGGGTGACGCTGGTCCAGTAGGGCCACTGGGACCTCAGGGTCAGCTGGGTCAGCAGGGACAGGCAGGACCCAAGGGTATCGTGGGCAACAAGGGCACGGTGGGACAGCCTGGTCTAGTAGGACAGGCCGGTAATGTGGGTAAGTGCGAGCTGTGTGTTATATTCATAGAAAACAGTTTTTCATTAGTCTATACTCATAGGAAGCAGTATTGAAATTCTTCTACATGTATATCTACAGATAACTCTTGGTAAATCCTCACAAACTGATAATGTGGCTTTAGGCCACACTTTGTAGGCAGCACTTGCAACTATTTGACACTTAACACTATTGATTTTCTATTTAAATAAATGTATACATTTAGATCCATTCTGTGTGCTTGTTATTCTGTTACGTTGTATACAACATAATTTAATAAATTAAAAATATTATTCAAAATATAATTAATAAATAAATGATAATAAACAAATAAATAAATAATAAATAAATAAATAGACAAATAAATAAAAAATAATTGCGTAATTACAGGAGCGCCCGGACCACAAGGACCACAAGGACCAACTGGAGACTCCGGACCTGTAGGACCATCAGGACAACCTGGACCTCAAGGTCCCCCAGGAATCACAGGAGCTTCCGGAGCCACGGGTTTCGCTGGGTCACCAGGACAGCAGGGACTAGCAGGCGCTCGAGGGTCTACCGGCCCTGCTGGGCCCCCAGGGGTTATCGGTCAGCCCGGGCCTCTAGGCCCCTCAGGACCACTAGGACCTGCTGGTCCTGCTGGTCCTAAAGGCGCTGTTGGTCTGCCAGGTTTCGCCGGGACTACCGGACCACCGGGTCAGTCTGGTCAGCCTGGATCCACAGGACCTACCGGAGCTACAGGATTCGCAGGACCAAACGGTGCAGCGGGCGCCCCTGGTCCTCGGGGTCCCACAGGTAACGCTGGGACATCCGGTCTGAAAGGGGCAGTGGGTGAGGTAGGACCTGTTGGTCCTAGAGGAAACGATGGTCTTCCAGGTGTCCCTGGCGCTTCTGGAGCCACTGGAATAGCTGGAGGAGTTGGGCCGGTGGGACCACAGGGTCCTCAAGGTCCTCTGGGAGCGCCAGGCGGTCCAGGGACTCAGGGTTCTAGGGGACAACCAGGACCTGCAGGACCCATGGGACCTGCTGGTCCCACTGGAATACCAGGCAGGACCGGAGCCTCAGGGCTTCAGGGTCTCTCAGGGCCTCAGGGGCCTTTAGGTGAGTTGAGCTAACTAGATCTTGTTCAACAAAAGCAACAGTACAAACACCAAACAGCCAAATTAATGTATTAATTAAATGAATTAGTACTTTTTCACTAATTAAAAATTGGTGAAAATTAGAATTACACCTTTTCCCGTGTTGTGTCCCGGTTGTTTGAAGAATTGACGAACCGGTGACTGCACGTGTTGTAGAAGGCTACTAAAGCACTAAGATCCATGCCAACGTCAGAAAGGGCTTTCGCTTGATGAGCGCCTAGGCTCCAGAAATTGCTTCAAAAATTTAAATGAATGGAACTCGAATTGGAGATTGACTGGTGATGTGGTGTAGGACAGAGAGGATTTGAGACACACTATTCGTATCCCGACCCTGAATAAACTGGGATTCAAGGGAGAAGGATGATAACTAAATGAATTAATAAAAAACTAATTAATTAGCATTAACTCCTTGTCTCTGTGTCTTTCTCTTTTACTTGTAACTGGCCATTTTCTCATTTACTTTTATCCGCTACATTTTTATCACTTACTTTCTCGCATAAGCGGGTCCAAATGATGTAATTCTAACAATTAATTTATTTATCAGCCATGACTTTCTTCTTCGCAGGTGAATAGTTGTCAAGACGTACGTAATAATTGAAGTCGATAGTCGTTAATATCTAATAAAAAATTAATAGTTTAATAAAACTTTGAATTATGTATAATTTATGATATTGCTGGAAGCATAATTGTTGAGCTTTAATTGTTAAAGATGACATATATTCCAGAAGGAAGTCAATAAATTATGAACAGCATACTGTTGAACATATTTATATGTACACCACATGTTATTTATTTAAGGATAGTGCAATATATTGCTTAAATGGCTAATATTATTTTCGTAAACAATTTTCGTAAACAAATACCCAATTTTTGTTCTAGAAATTTCAATAAAGGTGTAACGCAGCCTATAATATAACTAATAAAGGATTTAGTACTAGAGATATAATTTAGTATTAGTATACATGTATACTTACTTGTACACAAAGAATAATTCGTGATTTATTAAAATAATTCAAGTATGGATTCATAATCTCAACCATAGTTAAACTGGTATTCAAGACAGGAAGATAATGATGATGATAATAAATATAGTACATTTAACAGTCTGCTTCAGTACACTGCCAAGTGGCAGGTTCAAGGTACATATTCATACTCAAAATCTGTTTTCTCGCTCCATAAGAGCACTCCTTAGATCAACAAGTTAATCCCTTCACAAAGTCTATGCCTTATCCATACCTTATGTAGCCTATAGCTTGAGAAAAGTGTGGCTTCTGAGGTGGTGACATTTAACGGTAATTTTTAAATAAAAATTTTTCAAAGCGGATACTTCCTTGACAATGGTTTCTTTTATCTTTTTATCTTCATTATTTTTCATTAAAATGTAGACAAAATTCAGTTTTCAGCTCTCTTAATTATTAATTATTAGTTTTTCTTAATCACCGCATCCCACGTCAGTTGTGGTCTACATTTCTCTAACTTGACACCCATCTTCTCAACAACAACAACGATACGATTAGAGTGCTATTGTATATGACAACATCGAGCACTATGGAACCAACTCAAAACCGATGAGCAATTCTCCCTCCAAACTCACTTCGCTGCATCCACCTCTGCCTTTCAACTCTATAAATTTTATTTTTTATTCAAATTCACAAGTTTATATTTAATTTTTATTTTCTCACAGGACCAGTTGGAGCCTCGGGACCTCAAGGACCCATAGGTCTGCCGGGTCTGCCAGGGACTGTAGGAGTTAATGGACTTCCGGGCGCTCCGGGCGCCACTGGTCTACCAGGACTCCCGGGTCCTAATGGTACCGTAGGACCTTCTGGACCTCTAGGACCCCAGGGATCACAGGGACCGTTAGGAGGACCGGGACCAGCAGGATCACCGGGTCCAGTGGGACCAACAGGACCAGCCGGACTCCCAGGAGCTTCCGGTGCTCCGGGAGGAACGGGACCAATAGGTTTGATTTATTTCTTCTTATTTTTGTTTGGATTATTAATATCATTGTAATTTTTTAATTTTATGTTTAAAAATTATTTTTTATTTATATTTATTATTATATTATACTATTATTATTATTTTTGCCATTATTGATGTTAGTTTTATTATTATTATTATTATTATTATTATTATTATTAATATTATTATTTTTTATTTTATTTTTTTACCCAGGGTGTAAAGAAACTGAGGTTTGATAAAAATGATTATTGTTACTATTATCATTATTATTTTATTATTACTATTATATTATTATTACTATTATTAATTAGGATTTTTATTTATTCTTCATAACTTCTTCCTTACTATTGGGGCTAAGCCGATACATCGTAACACTTAGTGAGAATAACTTAATATTTGTGACCGTAGCTCGAGTGTGTTGAATCATGAAAAAAGGTTTGTGTTCTGAACATTGAATCTGAACACACTGTAAGCTATCTACCTATGCTTCGATTCGGTTTATTGCTGTTTCATCATTTGCGAGAGCAAATGTGATATCATAAAGCTGGTAAATCTAAGGTTAACGTCAGTTTCCTCACTCCAAAGCGATGTCAGTGACGGGCGAGCTCAGGATTTGAACCCCGCACATACTGATACGCGGTCGAATATCTTACCGATATCGCGACTGGCTTATACAGGAGTGGATTCGGTTAAACACAGATTTACTGAATCAATATGTGATAAATATATGTATAAGCCTCTTTATCATTTTTAGTGTGTATTTTTATGCATGCATGATGGGTGATCAACTAGATAGGTTTTTAAATCTCTTTGAAGGCTTAGTGTGTGTGTATATTTGAGTGTATTTTTTAAATAAAACATAGTTTTCTCTCTCTCTCTCATCTAAAGAACTATCATAACAGCCAAAGTCGACAAATGCGGAGTGCATTAACATAATGAAAAGCCGCCACAAGTTTAACCCATAGACTTCGAGAAATCTTAAATATCAACCTATATTCTGCCACATTTTTTTCCACCTTTTTTATTCTACCACATCTTTCAAAGAAAACTTTGAAATTCCGACAAAATTCTGGATCGTGCCATATCTGCAGCGGTCGCCTTTTATATAAAAATAATTAAAAACGTAATTAATAACGAATTTAACCGCTAGACTTATTAATAATAATAGAAATATTAAATATCAGCCAATATTCTACAACATTGAAATTACGACAAAAATTCAGGATCCTGCCATATCTGCAGCGGTCGCCTTTTAGACAACAATTTTCTAGAATCCTCTCATTGTTAATTAGAAAACAAAACTATTGTGATATATTTTCAGGTTTCACGGGACCAGCAGGACCCGCAGGGACCCCCGGAGGCCCAGGCATGTCCGGGCAGCCCGGTGTGACCGGGGCCACGGGAACTCCTGGGACTAACGGTCAGCCGGGCCTGCCCGGTCCCAACGGCTTCCCGGGACAGAACGGGGCTGTCGGCGTGCCCGGTATTACCGGGGCCACGGGACAGCCTGGCCTGAAGGGATTGGTGGGCATAGCGGGCCCTAGTGGGCCTACAGGGGCGTCAGGGTCTATAGGAGCCCCAGGGGACCAAGGAAACACAGGGCCTATCGGTGAGGTGGGACCTGTGGGTCCCAATGGACCTGCGGGACAACCTGGTCAGTGAAATATTGTTAATTATTAGTGTTAGTGTTAACTATTTAAATTTATTATTAAATCTAAAGTTGACTATAAATAGTTTAGTATATTATAAGTACTAGTGCTACCTATTTATGTTAATTCTTAATAACTATTGGTTTTGTAAAAAGGTAAAGGTAAAAGCTAAGGTTAACATCAATTTCCTCACTCGAAAGCAATGTCAGTGACGGGCGAGCCCTGGATTTTAACCCCGCACTTATTGATCCGCAGTCGGGTACCTCACCGACATCGCCACTGTCTCCAGCCGGTGAAAAACTAGTACAGATGTTAATTATTATTATTAATTAATAGAAAATTACTAGTATCAGTGTTATTATTTATGTTAATTATAAAAAAACCACTTGTGTTTGTGTTAATTATTGATGTTAATTATTAAAAAACTGCTTGTGGTAGCGTTATTTATTGATGTTAATTATTAGTAAAATACTAGTATTAGTGTTAACTAGCCATTAATGTTACTTATTAACAAACTACTGGTATAACAGTTAACTATTAATGTTACTTATTAACAAGCTGCTGGTATAACAGTTAACTATTAATGTTACTTGCTGATAAACTACTAGTGTTAACTGTTATTATTATTAATAAACTACTCGCATCTCAATACTATAAAGAAACTATTAGTTTTAGTGTAGGTGGCAGTATTAGCTGCTATCGCTGTATCTGAACCATGTAGCGGTATTGCAATATAGTTAAACTATCGAAGTGCTGGAGGAATTTACTGTAGTGATTTAATTTACTGTAGCAATTTATGTAATTTATTTATGTAATTTACTCATGTAATTTATTTCTATAATTTATTTATGTAGTTTACTTACGTAATTTGCTTATTTAAATTATGTAATTTATTTATGTAATTTAATCATGTAATTTGTTTATATAATTTGTTTATGTAATTTACTTACATAATTTGTTTATGTATATTATTAAGGTAATGTAATTACGCAATGTACTCCTGTAATTTTTATGTAATTTACTTACGTAATTTGTTTCTGTAATTTTTTATGTAATTTGTTATAATATCAAATTTATTTATGTCATTTACTCATTTAATTTGTTTACATAATTTGTTTATGTAATTTGTTTATGTAATTTGTATATGTAGTTTATTTATGTAATTTATATATATATATAATTGTTATGTAATTTATACAATATCTATGTAATTCCATTACCAGGTAACCCGGGATCACCCGGACCACAGGGACCTCGAGGAGACAACGGATTGAGAGGTCCCACCGGGGCCACGGGTCTACAGGGACCCCAGGGTCCCCGAGGTGACGTGGGTCCTAACGGCCAGCCCGGCACCCCGGGACCGGCAGGGGACCCTGGTGACACAGGGTCCACCGGTCCTCTAGGACCACCGGGTCAGAACGGTCCACCAGGGCAGGCAGGTCAGCCTGGGATCACTGGAGCCACGGGTCTACCGGGACCTCAGGGGTTCAAGGGCGGCCTAGGAGCCACTGGTCCACAGGGAGACACCGGTGATCTAGGGCCGACTGGTCCTGCTGGTCCTAGTGGTCCTCAAGGACAGAGAGGACAGAATGGAGCAACAGGACCACGTGGTCCTACTGGAGCAACGGGTGTCCAGGGTGTTGTGGGAGCTATTGGAGGACTTGGAGACACGGGAGACACGGGACCACTGGGACCCCAGGGTACAGCTGGACCAGCAGGGCCTGCTGGTCCTAATGGTCGTCCTGGTCCTACCGGAGGTATTGGACCTGCTGCTCCGCCTGGTCCACAAGGACCTCAGGGTCCCCAGGGAGTCCAAGGACCTCCTGGTAAGAGACCATGATCTTTATTCATAGAATATCTCACTAGCGAAGGGGATTTTTATCTATTAGTTGAAGATATTCACAATGTTCACAAGTCAGAATATTCACAAAATATGAAGAGGAAAAAGCTGGTAAAGCTAATGTTAACGTCAGTTTCCTCACTCGAAAGCGATGTCAGTGACGGGCGAGCCTAGGATTTGAACCCAGCACATACTGATCCGCGGTCGAATATCTTACAGACATCGCCCCCGGCTCCAGCCGAAAAACGATGAAAACATTAATTTAATAATATTATAATTTTATTGTATAACAATTTTTGAAAAGAAAATTTTAAGATGATCTCAATTTATTATTTTTGTTAATATTTTGATTTAAGTATATTGAGATATTATTTATTCAATATGCCATTTTGTTCAATAGAGATGGCAGAAATTCAATATTGTTAAATATTTGTACCGGTTAGCTAAGAATTACTTTTATATCGTAATTCTTAGAATCTACTGGCAGGTACAAAGTATATAACGTCTCCACTCTTCTTTTTCGTCCGTTCTCCTCTTCAAGTCCACACGTGTATTGAGTGAATCTTTAACTCATCTAAGATCCCTAATCTCTTTCTCCCTCTGCTTCTCTTGCAATAATTCTTCCGTCTAGGACATTTTTTTAGTAAACTAACCCCCCTCCCCTCATGATGTGTATCCAGTTTTTCTTCCTATTTATCAATGCATCCGCTGATGTATTACTTATTTTATATCCTTTCTAAATTGTTCATTTCTCGTTACTTTATTATTTGTCACGCTTATTTTTCATGATTGATGTCAATGATTGATAATATCTAATAAATAGTAGTAGTACATATGTTTATTTAGAAATTCATCAAGCATCGACAAATAATTGTGAGAACAGATAAATCAGCAGGCAAAAGTGAGAATCAACATATGTAGCGTCAAACAGAAACTAAAATTTGCTCACCACGGCCATCAGAGGG
Source organism: Enchytraeus crypticus (assembly GCA_905160935.1). Classification (NCBI taxonomy): domain Eukaryota; kingdom Metazoa; phylum Annelida; class Clitellata; order Enchytraeida; family Enchytraeidae; genus Enchytraeus; species Enchytraeus crypticus. The sequence continues at coordinate 45,317 of CAJHZI010000623.1, forward strand.
GGTACTGAAGTACCCTACGAGCTGACCACTGCAGTAAACAAAGAAAGAAGAAGACAGAAGAGTAAAGATAAGGATAGTTTTATGCTAACAAACAATTCAAATTTCCTATAACTAATCTCTTGCTATTTATCCAACAGGATACGACGGACAACCTGGATTAGCAGGTCCTAGAGGGGACATAGGACCTCAGGGACCCCCAGGTCCACCAGGATCTACCGGACCCACCGGTGCCACTGGAGGAGTGGGTCCCACAGGACAGAAGGGAGATAGAGGATCTCCGGGTGAGATAGGAAGTCCAGGATTCACCGGAGCCCCGGGTCCTATTGGTCAGATAGGTGTTCGAGGTCCTAACGGAGACCCCGGACCTATCGGGGCCACTGGGCCGCAGGGTCTGCCCGGGTCTCCGGGTGACCCGGGGGCGGCGGGTAACCGGGGACCTCAGGGTCCCGTAGGACCCACTGGACCCACGGGCGCCACAGGGGCCACCGGTCAGGCGGGACAGAATGGTGGGACAGGCTCTACGGGTAATACTGGAGCAGTGGGCGCCACGGGCCCTGAGGGGCCAAGGGGTGCGCAGGGTGTGGGAGGAACCCCAGGGGCTCAGGGAACAGGGTTCCCTGGACCTGCAGGACCAGTTGGACCGGTGGGGGAGCCTGGATCAGCGGGAGCTAGAGGTCAGTAGTCGTCTTAGATGAGTGAATAACGATGATAGAGTGTTTAACTAATTAATTAATTAATTAATTAATTGTTGTTATATAACGTTAATAGAGTAATTAAATGGAATTAATTGTTATATAACGGTAACAGAGTAGTTAACTGTAATTATATGTTTTTATATATCGGTAATAAAGTAATTAACTGTAATTAATTGTTTCCGACCTTGGCTAAACTAGGATTTCAGGGAAGACTATGATGATGATGGTGAGTTGTAATTATGTAACGGTAATATAATTTTATAAATCGAATGGAAGTGTTTATAGGGATTAACTGTTATGGTGTGGGACAGAGAGGAATGGAGAAGGTATATTCCTATCCCGACCTTGGTTAAACTGAGATTAAAGGGAAGACGATGATGATGATGATAATAAAACTAGGAAGTTTGGTTTCTGAATATGATTGACAGATGTGGACTTATCAGCAAAAATTAGTGAACTATGGAATTCTAATCTTTGATATTAGTCATCTTGCTATGTCGCTAATTCGCAATTGATGTATTTTATAAATGCATACTAAAATCATTGCAAATGACTTAATATTAAAACAAAATCACAGATTTTATAATAGAGAATTTATAATATTATAAACTAGAAATGTGCAGTTACTAACGAATAAGATCTGTTGTTAAATGTCATCAGGACAACCCGGATCTCAAGGACCTCAAGGACCCCAAGGAGGGACCGGACCCACAGGACCACAAGGACCTCAGGGTCAGGTAGGACCACAAGGACCTATAGGTCTACCTGGTCTCACTGGGGCCTCAGGGGGTATCGGTCAGCCTGGGCCTGGAGGAGCTATCGGCGAGGCCGGGCCCCAGGGTCCCCCAGGCGGCACCGGTATCCAGGGAGGCCTCGGCGGCCCAGGGGCCACTGGTGTCGCAGGACCACCCGGAGGTATAGGACCCATTGGTCCGCGAGGTGATCCTGGACCACAGGGTCCCCGTGGTCCCGTAGGCTCACCAGGACCTGTGGGTCCTCAAGGGTCTATCGGTCAGATTGGTCCTCAGGGACCACAGGGGGTTAACGGATTCACCGGAGCAACTGGTCTACAAGGGAACACTGGTCCTACTGGACCTCAGGGTGATATTGGTCTACCAGGACCACAGGGTCCTCAGGGAGCAACAGGACCTTTAGGTGGAACAGGACCAATTGGTCCTGCAGGATCTGTGGGTATTATTGGTCAACCTGGATGGACAGGACCACCAGGACCAATTGGTCCCGTTGGACAAATTGGACCCATTGGTCAGATAGGACAACAGGGTCCTCAAGGAGCAACTGGATTACCAGGACCCACGGGTCAACAGGGTCCGATAGGTCAACAGGGTGGTCCTGGACAAGTAGGAGCACCTGGAGCCCCTGGAAGCACCGGTGATGTTGGACCATTTGGTCCACAGGGACTAAAGGGTCCTCAAGGACCAAGAGGAGGTACAGGACTACCCGGACCACAGGGTCAACCTGGACCAAATGGTGTCCCTGGTCCTGTGGGCGCATCAGGAGCTTTAGGACCACCCGGAGCCACTGGTCCTCAAGGACCTAACGGAGTACAGGGAATAATAGGACCCAGTGGAATCACCGGACCTACAGGACCTCTCGGCCCAGTTGGTCCACCAGGATCACTAGGACCTAATGGACCTCCAGGAGCCACTGGACCTCAGGGACCTACCGGATTCAATGGTCCACAAGGACCAATTGGTGAGCTAGGACTCCCAGGACAGCCTGGAGCCAGTGGACCAGTAGGACCAATAGGACCACAGGGTGATCAAGGACCACAGGGATTGATTGGTCCAGTAGGACCTCCCGGAGACACTGGATCTACTGGCCCTACAGGATTTACTGGATTCCAAGGTCAACAAGGACCCCTAGGTCCCCAAGGTCAAGCCGGATACACAGGTCAGCAAGGACCTATAGGACAGCGTGGTCCACCCGGAGATACTGGTCCCACTGGTATCGCTGGAAATCCTGGACCTCAAGGAAGGATTGGAGATCCGGGACAACAGGGACCTTTCGGTGCTCCAGGTTTGCTGTTATCTTTTCTATCCAGCATTTCCGGTTTAGATTTTTTCTCTTTTTTATTTGTGTTATTGGCCTGTAAAGTTGAAAAGCTAATGTTAACGTCAGTTTTCTCACTCGATAGCGATGTCAGTGACGGACGAGCTCGTAAGAAATAAGAATTGCTGCAGAATATTATTTCTTCTTGTGTTTGTAGCGTACTGTACATGTATTGCACAACTTTCTATTCGTCAACCGTTTCGTCAAGTGATTTAGTCAACAAAAGTGTACATGGCTAAAATAAACGACCACAATCTGTATTTCAGAAGACAAAGTTGAAATACTGTATATCTTTATATATGTCAGCTTTGAGATGTCATTTAAATAGTTTTAATTGTTAAATTGTTTTAATCGTTTAATTGTTTTAATCGTTTAATCGTTTTAATCGTTTAATTGTATTAATCGTTTAATTAGGTGCTCCTCCTGAGTAAAATTAATCGGTCTGTACAGTCAGCACTCTTGCGTGTGTGTGTGTCAGTCTGTGTCGGTGACAGTGTTTATATGTGCACATACGTGTACTGTATGTGGCGTTATCTGTCTAGATGTCACTGTGTGCTTGTGTTTATATGTGTGGATATATATAGCTAGGTGATAGGATATATGTGTGCTCATCTGTATGCTTGTATGTCTATGTTATCTGTGTGCTTGTATGTCTAGGTGACACTGGGTATGTGTGCTCACCTGTGTGTTTGTATGTCAAGATGGCACTGGTTATGTGAGCTCACCTGTGTGTTTGTATGTCTAGGTGTCACTGGGTATGTGTGTTTTTATGTCTATGTGCCTCTGGGAATGTGTGTTTGTAAGTCTAGGTGAACCTGTGTATGTGTGCTCACCTGTGTGTTTGTATGTCTAGGTGACGCTGTGTATGTGTACTCACCTGTGTGTTTGTTTATCTAGGTTACACTTGATATGTTTGCTCACCTGTGTGTTTGTATGTCAAGGTGTCACTGGGTATGTGTGTTTGTAGGTCTAGGTAACACTGGATATGTCTACTCATCTGTGTGTTTATATGTCTAAGTGTCACTGTATATGTGTGCTCACCTATGTGTTTGTATGTCTAGGTGACACTGGATACACAGGGCCACAGGGCAGTACAGGCAGGCAGGGCTTCACGGGCTCGACGGGCAGGAGCGGGGCTACAGGGCTTATCGGCGACACGGGCCCTCAGGGGCAGAAGGGCTACATCGGTCAGCAGGGCTTCCAGGGTCAAATGGGCCAGACGGGACCTCAGGGCCTGGCAGGGCTTGTGGGACCTGATGGACAGAGGGGTGTAATGGGTATGTACTAGTGCTTTTACTTTATGTATCTTTCTCTCTCTCTCTCTTTATCTCTCTCTTTCTCTCTCTCTCTCTCTCTCTCTCTCTCTCTCTCTTTTCGTCTTTATATACAGTATGTATATCTAGCTCTACTCAAAAAGTTACAAATGAGGAAGTTCTAGAGAGAGTTGGCACAGATAGACAGTTGATAAATGTATTAAGAAATAGGAAGAAGAGATGGGTAGGACACATTCTAAGGGGGAAGGTCTATTAAATAGAGGTCATAGAAGGCAGAATGGAAGGAAAAAGAGGCATAGGCAGGCCGAGATTAGGTATGTTAGATGATTTAAAGACCCACTCATATGTGGAAAAGAAGAGGAAAGCGGAGGACAGTGAAGAGTGGAGGCGTTATATACCATGGACCTACCAGTAGGCTGTGCACTAAGAGAGAGAGAGAGAGAGATCTAGCTGTCTGCCTGGGTGTGCTCCTGTCTATGTATCCAATGACAGCTGTGTAGCGGTTTGATGGCTGAATGGATAGCACGCTTACTAGAGAAGCAGGAGGACAACGGTTCGAATCCCAGTTAGAAAATCTGTGACACTAACACTTGTAATGGGTAAACGGACGAACAGATATTTAACTTTTTAATTGGCAAACATTTTAATTTTAACAGTTTCCTAACCGCTATTCCTACTATAGTCTAGATAGTGTCGACGACTTAATTCGTAATTCGTCAATTCATTCAAACATTCATTCATTCCTTAATTCGTTGTTTAATTCATTTATTAATTCATTCATTAATTCACTTATTAGTTCACTTTTAATTCATTTATTAATTCATTTAATAATTCATTTATTAATTCATTTATTAATTCATTTATTAATTCATTTATTAATTCACTTATTGATTCTCATATTCATTAAGGTTACACGGGACTGCCTGGTACGGTTGGTGCCACGGGCCCCACTGGCCCCACCGGGGCGACCGGTGCCACGGGAGCAACAGGGTACACGGGCTACACGGGCTCGACAGGCGACACCGGGCCCCTAGGTCCTCAGGGGATCAGGGGAGAACCGGGCTTCCCCGGCCAGTTCGGTCCGCCAGGCAACACTGGAGGCACAGGCCCCACCGGTATGATTGGTTGAGATAATCTAAGCTTATTGTAGATAATCTAAGCTTAGTGTAGATAATCTAAGAGTATTGTAGATAGTCTAAGCTTAAACTTTATTTAAGAAAGTCCATTGTAGAAAATCTAAGCTTAGACTTATGCTTTGTTGTAGACAATCTAAGATTAGGTTTACAATTTTTTTGTAGATTAGCTAAGAGTAGACTTAAGCATTATTGTATATTAGCTACGCTTACGCTTAAGCTTTGTTATAGATTAACTATGCTACGCTTAAGCTTTATTGTAGATTTTCTATGCTTAGACTTAAGCATTATTGTTGTTTGGCTAAGCTTAGGCTTAAGCTTTGTTGTAGATTATTTAATCTTAACCTATGCTTACCAACATACGCATAGGTTAAAATTAGATAGATAAAGAGAAAGGCAGAGGATAGATATATGAGTGCTATATGCCATGTACCTGCCATTAGGAATAAACTAAGAATAAGAAAAACATATGAGAACTATGAATAAACATAATTTGCGCTTTGAAAAGATCAAAATACTTAAGAATCATTAGCTTTCTTGAGAAAACCCTAAGGCAATCTAGCGGGTGACTTAGAAGAGAATTGAGTAAACGTTATTGATTGATACACTCGTGTTTATTGAACTGTCTATAGGAAGAGTAGGACCCACCGGCTCCACAGGATACACTGGACTCCGGGGTAGCTACGGAGCTACAGGTGCCACAGGATTCACGGGTCCCATGGGACCTAATGGCATACCAGGAATAGGAGCAGCAGGTGGGTAGAGTGTTATGAAAATAAATCATCATCATCATCCCTTAAATCCCAGTTTATCCAGGGTCGGGATACGAATAGACTATTTTCCATTCGTTTAAGTTTTTGAAGCAATTTCTGGAGCCTAGGCGCTCACCAACCGAATGCCCTTTCTGACGTTCTGATGTTATGAATATATATCTGATATTAAAATGTGATCTAATAGTTCGATTGATTGATTTATTGGTTCGTTTATTATCTATCTGAATGACTCAATTAATCGATCACTGTTTGACTGACTGGCTGTTTAATTGGCTGACTGACTGATTGCCTTACTGTTATTGATGAATATCGACTGACATAGTGATTGATCGATAGACTGATTGATTAATTGATTGATTGACTGATTGATATACTGATGGATTGATTACTTGATATACTAATTGATTGATTGATCTACTGATTGAGTACTCGTTTGATTGACCGATCAATTGATTTATTGATTGATTTATCGGTGGATTGATTGATCATTTGGTTGAGCTTTTATTGATTAATTGATTGATTGATTGATTGATCCACTGATGGACTTATTGATTTATCGACTTATTGATTTATTGAATGATCTACTGATTAACTTATTGATTGATTGATTAATCTACTGATTGACTTATTGATCGACTTATTGATTGATTGATTGATGTACGGATCGACTTATTGATCGACTTATTGATTTAATGATCGACTTATTGATTGGTTGATTGATTGATTGATCTACTGATTGACTTATTGATTAATTGATTGATCTTATGATCGACTGATTGATCAACTGATTGATCGCCTTATTGATTGATTGATTGATTGATTGACTGAACAGCGCTCGCCCAGAGATCAGATCAACTCGACGTAGAGTTTGGCGAGGAAACGGAGAGGATCAGTCACACGAAGCACAAGCTCAACATCATCACAATCACTCTCATCGCCTGGGCGGTCGTCATCACCCTCGCCATCATCATCATGCTCGGCCTCGTCTGCGCCCGCCTCAGGACCGACCCGCTCACCTGGGGCGGAGACGCCGAAGACACCTCCGGCTCCTCCCGGGCCGGCTCGTACGCCTCGGACGCCGAGTCGGCCGTGTCGAAGGTGGGACCGCTCCCGCACTTCCCGCCGAGGTTTCTCGAGCTCGACTTCGGGGCACCGGTGAGCGAGGAGGGCCTGCAGACCGGGGACGGGCGGACGGTTGAGATAAACGTGGAGGATAGCGACGTGGAGGTCGATAGAGTGGAGGCGATGTTTAGCAGCGAGGAGCGAAGAATAGGCGAGAGGCCGAACTTTAGAGCGGCGCACGTGACTAATCGTAAGCAGCCTAACGGCGGGGCGGGAATAGTGTTGCCAGAACCGGGGAGCTCAATCTACTAACGAGTCGATTGCTAGCGGCCGATAACTGCTTGCCATGACTTTTAGCGACTCGATAATTGCTTTATTGTTTTGCGTTTTTGTTAATCAGGAATAATTAGGTTCGTTAAGCTAAGCGCTGATAGTTGTTTCGATGCGACTTAGTTTTCTTTTTCTCTCAATTTAATGTCGATTTCTACGCTCACAAGTGACCTTATGTTATTCCCGCCAATAATTAATCGAACGATTTTCAACGATATTGAATATATGCAAGCTTATGAATATGTCATTAGAGAATATGAACACGAAAGCTTATGAATATATATTTAGAGAATATGATCATGCAAGCTTATGAATATGTATTTAGAGAGTGTGATCATGCAAGCTTATTAATATTTTATTAGAGAATATGATCATGCAAACTTATGACTATGTATTTAGATAATATAAATATGTAAGCTTATGAATATGTAGTTAAAGGACATGAATATACAAGCTTTCGAATCTGTATCTATGGACTGTAGAATATGAATATGCAAGCTTATGGATATGTATTTGGCTAATTCTACATGGAAATTTTGCAGCAGTTTACAAGGAATGACGTCATTAGATTACTTTAAAGCATTTCATCTCCTTAAGGTTTACAAAGACACATATCTACTTTAGTTATGCTTGCCATTTTACTTATTCATAATTTACTCATTTATATTTTTATTTCGAATTTTACCGAAACTAAATGTTTGTTTTATTGTATAGGTAATTTATTCCCATTCGTTCCGATATTTTGCATTCCAATAACTATCGTATAATACTGATAAAAGGGTTTAATACCCGATAAACGGTTACCCATATTCACCAACCAACCGAATACTATTAGAAATCCAGTCCAATCTCTGCCATCGTAGAAATTGGGTAAAATTGCTTGACCATTTTTCGCATCTAACACATTTTGTATAGTCTTGCCAATGTTCTTTCATCATCGTTCTGTATATAAATGACATTAGATGTACATTAACAGCGCTTATTTTGTTGGCTAAACATAGGATGTATTTTATATATTGGATAAAAAATTGTCCCCAACTTTATTAATTATTTTCGTTGATATTATGCACAATTTAAATGCGGTGCTCTTCGTCTGTAGATTTTATGAAAGTTTGTCTTCGATTTCTTACCTGGATGTAATAAAGTACCTTATGAAATAATAACATCTTGACTTTGCGTTTTCTTGAATTATTGAATGATCTTGACATATTACATATCAATCAAAAAGAATTTAACGTCCGGTTTCTCGCCATAAGGCAATGTCAGGGACGTCTCTTGCAGACTCTACACAAACAGGCGCCAAAGCATCACACGATGACGACTGAGTATACAGAAATCACAAGAGAAAGTGAGATCAAAACAGTGCAAGTCCAAGATCCAAGGCAAGCGGGTCAACATTTAGACATATGGTGGAAAGAGATGAGTTTTTAGCTTGACAAGGAAAGTACTTTATGTGTCATACTATTAGATTGTCGTATTATTACTATTATGTTACTTATTGATTATGTGTCATACTAATACTGATTGTGCAATATTCACTTATTGTATCCTCACTTTCTATGTCATCTTCAATAATTGTGCCATCTTCACTTATTTTGTTATGTTCACTTCTTGTGTCATCTTCTCAATGTCTTTTTTGCTTATTGTATCATCTTCACTTATGGTGTCACCTTCCCTTATTTTTTTATCTTCACTTATTGTGTCATCTTCACTTATGGCGTCATCTTCACTTATGGTGTCATCTTCGCGTATTGTATCATCTTCACTTATTGTATCATCTTCACTTATTTTGTTATCTTCACTTATTGTGTCATCTTCACTTATGGTGTCATCTTCACTTATGGTGTCATCTTCACTTATGGTATCATCTTCACTTATTGTATCATCTTCACTTATTGTGTCATCTTCACTTATTTTGTTATCTTCACTTATTGTATCATCTTCACTTATTGTGTTATCTTCACTTATGGTGTCATCTTCACTTATGGTGTCATCTTCACTTATGGTGTCATCTTCACTTATGGAATCATCTTCACTTATTGCATCATCTTCACTTGTTGTGTCATCTTCACTTATTTTGTTATCTTCACTTATTGTATCATCTTCACTTATTGTGTCATCTTCACTTATTTTGTTATCTTCACTTATTGTGTCATCTTCAATTATTGTTTCATCACTTATTTTGCCATCTTCACTAATTGTGTCATCTTCACTTATAGTGTCATCTTCACTTATTGTGTTATCTTCACTTATTGTGTCATCTTCACTTATTGTGTTATCTTCACTTATTGTGTCATCTTCACTTATTGTGTTATCTTCACTTATTGTGTCAGAACGTACAATTAATAGTACTTAATTAATATTTCTTCGAGATTAGGTAGATGATTTAGAGACCCACTCATATGTGGAAATGAAGAGTAAAGCTAAAGACAGAAATGAGTGGAGGCGTTATATACCATGGACCTGCCAGGAGGCAGTGCACTAAGAGAGAGAGAGAGAATATTTCTTCATTTATTTAGTGTATGACACGACATAGCCTGGACACGTGATCTAGTTAGGCAGTTAGGGTTATTCATGTCAACAGTGGGCAGGGTTAGTGAACTCCCGTCAATCAATAGTGGGCGGGGTTAATGAGCTGATGACTGAACATGATGTGGTAAATGAGTTCATGACAGCAGTGGGCGGAGTTAGTGAGCTGATGACTGAACACAATGTGGTAAATACTTACGAATACTGTTTAATTCATTCTCGACGCTCGCAAATATTCTTTGAATTGTCATCCAATGCGATATTTATCTCTTTTAATGTCAAATTTAAAAATCATTAGACCGTTTTGAGCATTGTTTTTCTGGGGGATGGAGGTTCAATTCTCCCTGTGAAGAAGTGTGACCCTCTGCTAAAGTTTTAACCTGGCTGGAGCCAGTGGAGTGTCGGGATGACACTCGACCGCGGATCAGTATGTTCGGGGCTCAAATCCTGGGCTCGCTCGTCACTGACATCGCTTTCAAGTGAGGAAACTGACGTTAACCTTAGTTTTGCCAGCTTTTAACCTCCACTTTATAACCTCCCTCGATGGCAAAGCCATGATGCCCTAGTAAACCTTCGACTGATCCACTAGTGGAAGAGTTTAATAAATACAGGTTTGGTATATAAACGTTGAGTCATATCCACCTAACCGTCCTGAGCATATCCAAGAGCACACATGTGTTAGTTATCAACATGTTAGTATGTGACAAGAGCACACATGTGTTAATATGTGCAAGAGCTCACATGTGTTAGTATGTGACAAGAGCACACATGTGTTAGTACGTGACAAGAGCACACAAGTATTAGTATGTGACAAGAGCACACATGTGTTAGTATGTGACAAGAGCTCACATGTGTTCCCATCGCTTGAAAAGTCCTTGAAAAGGAATTAGGTACAATTGATACTCGACCTCGGATCTGTATGCACGGTGTTCATATCCTGGGCTCGCCCATCACTGATATAGTTTTCAAGTGAGGAAACTGACGTTAACATTATATTTTTTCAATGGAGGAACTGGACGTTAAATATATTGACAACAACAACAACGGAGTTAGAGTCCTACTGTCGTCCATGACGAATTAAGCACTAGGTACCAAATCCATTTCAATCAGCAGTGTCTAGGGTCCAAAAAACGGTGCAAACCAAAATCCGGGAAATCATTCCAAATAGGGGTAATAATTCAATTTTGGTTTAAGTGTTGGTCTTAGTTCCTGTGCAATGCCTGGATAGGAGAGGTCAAAGAAAAAATGAGGGGGTGCGCAAAGTGGAAGGAAGAGAATTCCAGATCTGAGGAGCAGATCTGAAAACAGATCTGTGTGACATCTCATTGCATTACTGAGTTGTATTATTATCGTTAACTTAATTTAATTTAATTTAATTTAATCACAAGTAAAAGAGAAATTAATGAAATAAACAATGATTTATTTAAGTTGCTGGTTTTTACTTTGATTTATTTTCATTTTCAACTTATAATTTAGCTCAAATAACCTTCTTCATGAGATTTTGAATTTCACATACTGTATATATCAGAGATGGACTAGGAGTTCGTTGCAGTAAATGTTTAAACAATAATTTTACGGCTGAATGTCTAAAAGAATTTTAAATTTAATTGCATATAATTTCATACTACGCCTCAAGAAAATTATTTCAAAAATTATCCCTACGAAATGGATTTGACATATTATTTCAAATTCGTCTAAAACAATTACAATTGGCCCTAAAGTGGCAATTTTTCTCAAACACAGTTCTATATTTGGCTAACTAGTTAATAGAGAAATTGAATGAATCTGACTGGCTCTGAATGGCTCATTGGTTGTCTCTATAATAGCGTCATCAGATAGACTCAGCCTCAGCTCCTGGGTTGACTAGACCCTCTTCCTAAGGGCCCTTCTCTTCCTGCCGATGGTCGAGCCCTGAGAGGACGGGCCTCCCTGGGCGGAGGGGGCAGGAAGCGAGGGGGGTCCGGGGATATACGGAGCACCAAGGGGCCCCGTGTAGCCTGTGGCCCCTGTGGGTCCCCGAGCCCCGGTAGCTCCCCTTAGACCCACTCCAGTGGCACCGGTGTCTCCAGTAGCACCGTTACGCCCCGGAACTCCAGTGGCCCCTGTGTCACCAGGGGGTCCTCCGGCAGGTCCCGCGGGTCCTCTAGCTCCCGTGGGGCCTGGAGGTCCAGCATTAGACCCAGTGGCACCTGTGGCCCCGGTCTGTCCAGGCAGTCCCGTGGCGCCCCACGTGCCACTCATACCAGTAGGCCCCGGTCTACCAGTACCACCTGGAGAACCCGTGAATCCTACGGGGCCTGTGAATCCTGCGGGGCCTGGTATTCCCGGGGCACCAGGGACGCCTCTCTGTCCCATGGACCCAGTAGGCCCTTCAGGTCCTCCATTAGGCCCCGTGGCTCCAGTGGCTCCAGTTGCACCAGGTAGTCCACCAGAAGGACCCCTAGGACCAGTGCCTCCTGTTCCACCCATAGGACCAGGCGCACCGGGGTATCCCATCATACCAGTCATCCCTGTTGCCCCTGTGGCTCCTTGCCTGCCTGCCTGACCGGTGAACCCTGTATCTCCATACCCAGCCGCTCCATACACTCCAGTCTGCCCCGCACGCCCCCGGGCTCCAGTGGGTCCCTTGGGCCCCGTAGCTCCCTCGAACGTCCCGGTGCCTCCGGTAGCACCAGGAAGGCCCCGTGGTCCACCACCGGCTCCTGCTGCTCCAGTAGGACCCTTAGCACCAGTGGCTCCGGTACTTCCAGGCGTACCAGGGTTTCCTGAGGGGCCGGTGAAGCCTGTGCCACCGATGGGACCCCTGTAGCCAGTCGCTCCAATAGGTCCCGGAGCTCCGGGCACTCCATTGGCTCCGGAGAATCCTGTTGGACCCTTAGGTCCAGTTGCTCCCTGAGGTCCGCCACTGGGACCAGCCACTCCGGGACTTCCTGTTGCTCCGGTGGCACCCTCAGCCGATCCTGTGAATCCTGTGGCTCCGTATGCTCCGGTTTGACCAATAGCACCAGGTGCACCCGGAGCTCCCATATTACCGGGCATGCCAATGGCACCGGTGAAACCAGTGGCACCAGTCATACCAGTGCTCCCAATACCATTAACACCAGTGCGACCAGCCGCTCCAGTGGAGCCAGGGGACCCGGCCGGTCCCCCGTTCATTCCCGTGGCGCCTGTAGCCCCTGTAGCACCCGGTGGGCCACCCTGGGGTCCCGCTACTCCCGTCAATCCACCGTATCCCGGTGCTCCGGGCAATCCTTTGGCTCCTGGGATTCCATAGCCGGCTTGACCCGGGACACCCATGGGTCCGGTTGGACCCATGGGTCCAGCAGGTCCCATCACACCGACCATTCCGGGGACACCGGGCTGACCGGGGGGTCCTGGGGGCCCAGGAGGACCTGGGGGACCATAGACCGTCTGCAGGTAGGTATCGCCTGTAGATTGAAAATAAATCAGTGAAAACAATTTAATTGTTTTAAATGAAACTACATATCATCGTCATCATCTTCTTCCCTCCAATCAGTCAATAAAATGAATCAATCAACGGATTCGATTTGCTTATATATAGTACATTTGTTTAATAAATTGAAATAAAGTAAAATTATTAGTAGGAATTAATTAATCAGTCCTTGAAAAATAATGGATTAATTAATATTCATTAGTAGTACTCATGATAACTATATATTAATACTCACAATATTCATCAATTAATTGACAAATATTTACCTCTTATAAGATCTGACGTTTGGGAGAAATGTAGAAGCTCTTAGAGAGAGAGAGAAAAAACAGAGAGGGAGGGAGATATAGAGAGATATAGACGGAGATAAAGACAGAGACAGAGAGAGGGAGCGATTTATTGATTAATTAACTAAACTACCTATCACTATAACTGCTTCTAACGATCGAACTTATTGATTGATTGAGTTTATTGATTGATGGATTAATTGATTGTTCGATCGATCGAATAATTATTAAATGACTTAACTGATCGATACCTCTGCTACCAATTGATCGAACTAATTGATCGATAGTATGATTGATAAATTTATTGATTGAATAACTAATTATTCAATCAGCTGATCGATACCTCTTATGACATCAGCTACTAATTGATTAAATTTTTTGATCGCTTTTTCGTTTGACCAATTTATTGATTGATTGAATAACTAATAATTCAAATGATTGATACCTCTCACGAGATCAGCTACGATCTGATCGAACTTTGACCTCAGCCTGGCGAGGGTATCCTTCAGCAGGACCACACTCTGCTGCAGCCTCTCAATCCTGCCACTAGTGGACGTCCTATTGTTCTGAACGCTCACGATCATTCCATAGATCCTCGTCGACTCCAGCCGGTACTTCTTGTACACCCCCGCCACTACCGCACACACCGTGTCGTCGCTGTTGCGGGGCTCAATATCGAAGTTGTTGTTGGGGTTGCAGTAGCAGAAGGCGCACGGGGACCCCGGGGAGGGAGGACCGGGCGGCGATGTGGCCAGGGTGAGAGAGATCAGACTGAGCAGGGCTAGCAGTGTGAAAGACTGGATGGCTCGTGATGCCACGGCAGCCATGTTTGGTGAGACTGTGACAGGTCTGCAGAAAAGAAATGTTAGTGGTAGAATTGGGATGTGCTTAGATGTTGTTATAAAATAATGAGAATTCAGCTGCTGCAGCTGAATTATGTGAGTGTAGAAGGAAATTTTAAAAGGACAGCACACATGTTTACCGAAATGGTCGTAGCTTAATTTTCGATCAATATATAATTCATATATAGGCCCTATAGCTCTATTATAGAGGCCCTATAGCTCTTAGACAAGCTCTATAGCTCATAGGCAAGCCCTATAGCTATTAGACATGCTCTATAGCTCATAGACAAGCCCTATAGCTCATAGACGAGCCCTATAGCTCTTAGACGAGCTCTATAGCTCTTAGACGAGCTCTATAGCTCATAGACAAGCCCTATAGCTATTAGACATGCTCTATAGCTCATAGACAAGCCCTATAGCTCATAGACGAGCTCTATAGCTCATAGACAAGCCCTATAGCTCTATTTTATAGAACCTATAGTTCTATTACGTAGGCCCTATAGATTATATAGACCCTCTAGGGTATATACATTGTATAATACTGCTATAATTAATTAGTAAGCATAGTGCTATAACACAGTCTATAATTTAACATTGTAGCATTTTGCATGGAACATATTAGCATGCTTCATAATTACATTAGTAATAAAGGATTAACGCCCGTTTCCTCATACAAGACTGATGTCAGGGAGAACATAGTAGCATTTTGCATAGAACATATTAGCATTTTACATATGATATAGTAATATTATACATACAACGTAGTAGCATTTTACATAAAACATAGTAGCATTTTACATTGAATATAGTAGCATTTTACATAGAATATAGTAGTTTTTATATAAAACATAGCATTTTATGTAGAATATAGTAGCTTTTTATATAAAACATAGCATTTTATATAAAATGTAGTAGCATTTTATATAGAATATAGTAGCATTTAACATAAAACATAGTAGCATTTACATATAATATGGTAGCATTTTATATAGAACATAGTAGGATTTTATATAAAACGTAGTAGCATTTTATAGAATATAGTAGCATTTTATATAAAACATAGTAGCATTTTATGTAGAATAAAGTAGCTTTTTGCATAGAATGTAGTAGCATTTTGTATAAAACATAGAAGCATTTTATACAGAACATAGTTTACATATTACATTTACTTATTGATTGATTGAATAACATTAATATCTTACCTTTCTAATAAACGTAGTATATAACTCTAAAGTCCTGTAGACGAAAGTTAACCGATACAGAGTCTTCTAGTTAAATGCGCCAAAACTTGTGATAGGCTGGTATATATATAGTTCAACCCACTTACAGTCGTGTCTAACGTCTCTTGGTACCAAACAACCGTACAACATCACAACTCATCCGTACAATAGCGCTAGTCATCCGTACAATAGCGCGAGTTATTCGTACAATAGCATAGCTTCGTGCTAGCTTATCATTCTAGCACGACTCTAGACTGCGAGAGTCTAAGGCTGTCTGAGTTGTAAATTGTTAGTACGATTAAAAAAGAAAACTAGACTGCGAGAGTCAAATTGTGTTTCAGTTAATATTATTAGTATTTCTAACAACGAAAACTAGACTGCGAGAGTCAAAGTTTGTCTAAATTAAAAACTCTTAGTATTATTTACAACGAAGGCCTATATCACAGTGTCGTGGCCTAAATCGGTCTTCGAGACGGCTAAACAGAAAAAAACTTGTACAATAATAGTACATTTAAAAAACTAGATTAGATTTTTAATACTATGAGAAGACTGAAAGTTAAAATATTTTAACTATTTTAACTTATTATTTTATTAAGATTATCTTATGCTATTATGATTATCTTATGGTATTATGATTATCTTATGCTATTATGATTATCTTATGCTATTATGATTATCTTATGGTATTATGATTATCTTATGCTATTATGATTATCTTATGATATTATGACTATATTATGCTATTATGATTATATTATGATATTATGATTTACTTCGCATGGACATTCAGCACTATTGCTGTCTTTCTCTAAGTCCATCAATTTGTGTTAATCTCTACAGTCTAGTTCTAAAACTGCCAAGATGGAAGTATGATAGAGTGACATATAGGCCTAAAGATATGTGTACTTTATTAAACATTGTCGACATTTTCTATTAAATAGTTCTGCATAAGACCTGAGTCACGCAACGATATTTTTATTAGTTAATAATAACGACAATAATAGTGATAATGATAATGACAATGATAATAAAAACGACAATAATAGTGATAACGATAATAATATTAAATTCGTGCTTAAACTCTGTACGTGGCACTTTTGGCGAATGCTGCCTCCCAGAGTGTAGAGGATTTATTTTAAATATTTCATTATCATCTATCTTTTAATTAAATAAAGTCTTTCTTTTATCTTATTTATTAGCCCAGGGCCCTATACAACACAGGACATTAAAAATAACAACAATACTTCTACTCATCATCATCATCATCATCATCATCATCTTCCCTTAAAGACAACAATAACAACATGCAATACTTCTACTAATGATAAAATAATAATAATAGTATTATTATTACCAAAAGCAATATGTGTTATGAACTTAACAACAAGACAATGGGCAATTAATAAAGTGATATAAAACAGTTCATACCGTTTTGCAGTCACGTGAACATATTTATAAGTTAAATGAATATGAATGATGATTTAAAAAAATACACATACCTTGAACCAGACATCAGAAAATTATTC
This sequence comes from Enchytraeus crypticus, assembly GCA_905160935.1. Lineage (NCBI taxonomy): Eukaryota > Metazoa > Annelida > Clitellata > Enchytraeida > Enchytraeidae > Enchytraeus > Enchytraeus crypticus. The sequence continues at coordinate 62,509 of CAJHZI010000623.1, forward strand.
GATGACAGAGAGAGAGAGAGAGAGAGAGGGAGAGAGAGAGAGAGAGAGAGAGAGAGAGAGATCGATAGATAGATAGAAACAGAGAGAGAGAGAGAGAGAGACAGAGAAAGAGAGAGAGAAAGAGACAGATAGAGTTAGAAAGAGAGAGTTAAAAAGAGATAGAGAGAGTGAGAGAGAGATATATAGAGAAAGAGAAAGAGAGAGAGAGAGAGAGAGACTGTGGTAGAATAAAATAGTAACTTCTTTATGCAGTCTTTTGATTGATTAACTGATTGAAATATAATAAAATTCAGCCATTTACAAAACGATCTTTCTTATTCTGAAAGGACTATTTTCTCATGAAGCCAGCAGTAGACTGTTCTATCATTAGTTCAAGTTGGGTCACGTTTGCTATGGTGAAGTGTGAGTCATTTACGCTTGAATGACAGCGAATGTCGTGATGATAAAAGTTGAGCTCGATTGCATGTTCATATTCCCAGACATTTGAGACACTTGTATATAAGTACATATAAGTATATCATTATATAAGTACAAGACAACGGCAAGTACAGTGCTACCGTCAATCATGACCACTTTGGTCTCAAAGAGGTTAAGTTAACAAACTGATTCCGTGTTTACCATTATGACATCCTTATTTCCGTGTTGTACTCAGGTGTGGTTGGACCACTGCAGAATATGGTAACCGCAAACAATCTGCTACATGTACGTAAGAGGCGACTAAGGCAGGAGCTGAGGATGGCTAGAGGGGACCCATCTCACCATGAAATATTTTCCCCCAGGATTAAATGGTAATTAGTCCATCTATCTGAAGAAGGCAACAAGAAACCACATCAGAAGCCATACTTTCCCAAGCTATAGGTTACATAGGCTACGGGTAAGGCATAGACTTTGTGAAGGGATTAACTTGTTGATCAAAGGAGTGCTCTTATGGAGCGAGAAAGCAGACTTTGTGTATGAATATGTAACTTGAGCCTGCCAATTGGCAGTGCACTGAAGAGAGAGCGAGAGATAGAGAGATTTAGAGAGAGAGAGAGAGAGAGAGCGAGAAATATTCCGGAAAAATTTTCAAAGTCAAGGTACTGTAGCAGATGTAATGCGCTTGCACCATTATAACAAGCAAAGTTGAGCATTTGATGAATATCTTTTCAGTGTAAAGAATATCAATGACTGCATCTGTAGATAACCGTATTTATTTGTAAGAGACTACTAAAGCTGACTAGAGAGTGACAAGATTTACAAAAATCTCTGGGATTCAGAAACATTTGTCCTCACATTCCAAAGTCTGCTTAGTTGTTGTTGTTGTTACAGTTTAGCTGAGAGCGACGCTAAAAAATCATTTATATATTGATTTGTAAAATTTGTTGATTGATTTACTTATTGAAAGATTAATTTTGTTGTTGTTAGATTGATTGAAAACTAAACTGATGACAGCTGAGATTGACTGATCGATGCGGCTATTGTTCTATATCGCTTGGTTGATTATTTGATTGGTTGAGGGAACGATTGACTGATCAATCAACTGATTAATGGAATGATTGATCATTGATTGACTGATTTATTGATTGATTGGTTGCTTGATTGATTGATTGGCTGATCGATTGATTGATTGGTTGATTGGTAAATGACAGTGACCTGACTTCTACACAGCAAAAACACTGTATCATGCTGAATGCAAGACAACAGTTTTCTGTTCTATATGCATCCCATGTTTGCTAGAATCAACTCGACCGATAAGTATTAGCTAGATAAAAACGTGAACCTCACTTGCACTGTAGAAGAGGTTTAGCAGGATGTGACTAATGCTTCGTGATTAAACTTCAACCGAGTAAGCCGATGTCTTATAAATAACGTCGTCATGCCTCAGTGCATGATCCTTAGAGAAACCGTTAACTACTACTTATATGATTTATTTCAATGATATTCATATATAATATACCGAACTGGGTTGTGACCGTGCTACTAAGGAAAAGATCGACCATCAAACGTGTTTGCTGATTAAAGCTACTTTGAAGGAGCTAAGAAAAATGATGTGGCATTGGAATACTACGTCAAATTTATATCTGCTCAAGCTAAAGGCTGGCTTGTAAAAAGGTCAACTTGTTATTCAAATGAGTCCTCTGAGTGTGAAGGAGGAATTTGAGTAGGATTGTCTACCTTGGATGGGCTTAGCCTAACACCAGCGAGAGAGAGAGAGAGAGAAATAGAAAGAGAGAGAGAGAGAGAAAGAGAGAGGGTAGGGATAAAGAGATAGAGAGAGAGAGAGATAGAAAGAGAGAGAGAGAGAGAGATAGAAAGAGAGAAAGAGAGAGGGTAGGGAGAAAGAGAGAGAGAGAGCATAATGATTCGAATAGTTAAATTTATTTAATATGCTCATTTTGAAATTTCTTAGCTGCATTTAACGTAATTAATTGATTATTAAGACTTTAGTCTTTAGCGCATCAATTCGATGCTCATTCAATTCCTGAAGTTGAAACGAGTTAGGTCACGGATTCTACTTAAAGGAATTTGGTCGACAGTTCGGTTCTATTCTGTCAAAATATTCATGATTATGAAGACACACTCGAGCTACCGTCACAAAGATTAAGACAACATTCGTTTACTGGTAAGTCACTGGTATGTAACTAACCATGCAGTAACGAGAACTGCTATGTACCATATGTATGATGTTCAGATGATGTACCACATCATATCATAAAGCTTGATTTTTAACAACAAATAGCCTAATTTTGCTATATGAAGACCGATTGAATGGCCTATAGAGAAGCCTAGACGTCGTGATGTGATGCCTCCTTTACAGAGTCCGTCAAGCGTCTAGGCAACTTTCTCTATTTAGCATAATTTGTATATAGAACATTAGGTACGTATAAAGTACCTTACTGAAGAATTAGGTACATATGGCGTAGGCCTACCATAAAGAACAATTAGATACACATCGCGTACTATAAAGATACAATTAGGTATGTATCATGCACCATAGAGGCAAAACAAAATCGTATATGTATGGGGTAAAAAAGAGTATAAATATGTACGCATGACATACCCTACAAGATTATGTATATATCGCGTACGGGTAGAGAAATTAGGTACGTATTTCATTCGTAGGCCTATAATAGAATAAGTTGCTAAGCCAACTTCAATTTTACTCCTCAAAAGTTTGGTACCAAAAGCTACGAGCAAAAATTTCGTAGATTGTAATAAAAATTAACACAAAATTTGGCTCTAATTGTTGATATATAACTTGATCTAGCATTAGTAAAGTAGAAATGAGAGTAGCTATGTTAATATCATTATGTAGGGCTACGTTAATGTGTACGGTAATGCTATGGTACGCGATTATTGCCAGCCGTAACGAGAACAAATTGCGTAATTTGCAGCCTAAATCATAAAGTAGCACAAATTGGCAGTTTTTAGTACAAATAAGCACAAATGGAACTCTATTTTTGATCAAATGTAATGTTAGCCCCACTAAAGAGAAAATATTACCCACTGTGCTTGACAGATACCTCATTCATTTGTGTATGTTAAAATGAAGATTTTGTCAGGTGTGTCTTACCTAAACAGGCTAACCACACCCGAAACAAACGCTAAATCCTCAAATGTACTAATTCAATGGATTTTGCATCTGACCTCGTAATCAGACTACACTAAAGACCCCTACCTTTTACGGATTCACTAACAGACTACAGTATGTAATATTTAACAATTTTAATTTAAAATAAAACTCGAATTAAATATGGATACATGCAGTTCAAGAAAATAAAAAAATATCCGAATGTTTTATATCACCGAAAATTAATTAAATTTAAATTAAATGTCCTTTTAATTTATTCGATCCTATGACGTTTAAAACTAAATCACATACTAGGCCTATATCAAACCTACGAAAGCACAATACGTTGCTCTACTCAACTAATCTATCAAAACACAAATTCCACTATAGGAATATTCACTAATTACTTCCTCAGCAGCTGCATTAAAACACCTTAAATTACCTTTTGGAAACTCTTTCCTCTGATCAACTATTGATCAAACTCAACTTTGGATATCAACTAATGATCATCCACCACTGTTCTATAGCAGTCTACTCTACTTCTTTCCTTCCTTCTAACCCTTTTCAATCTTCAATATCATGTAGAATTTAATCTACTCATTCCCTCCGTTACCTTCACATTCCTCTTCTCTAAACAAACTCCTCTTTACTCCGACCATACTAGTGAAGTCAGGCTAACCATGCGATCTTGTCGCAGATAATCATGCGAATATTTTCCCAAGCATCATATTCATCAAGTAGCTGATGCATTACCTTGTGAATGGCTGCAGCGGAACCACTGTCACATTTAAGAATACCGAGTTTGATTTCAGTTGTGATATATTTCAGCAGCACTACTTGATACTCTTCCCCTTGCAATCTCTTACCATCAAACTGTACACAATAGGGATCTTTGTCTTGAAGTGTTTGAATTATTTTGTTTTTCATTTTCTTTCCTTCAGAGATTACCCGTCTCCAGACACCCGTCTGACTTGGAACCGGAACATCGTGACCCTGTTCAGCAATGATTGCCAAAGCGTCATGTGCTTTATGTGTAGAAATATAGCTTTTCAGTACAAGTAAACCCGCTGTTCTAGTGCTTGCTCTTTGGTTCTTCGATTTGCACTTTGGCGAAGATGACGTAGAAGAGGTTGACGACCCGGGTGAATAATCAGAGGTTTCAGAATCCGCAGATTCTGAGACAGTACTGTGTGTTTGTATGGGTTGCGATTGAGAAGAGCTGGCTTGAGGTTGAGATGTTGATAGTCGGATTCGCTTTCTGGGATGGATTGATTCCAAAGGGCTTGTTTGACCGTTGAATATCCAATCTTTCCTCCACTCTTAACTTGCCTCTGGTAGAGTTCTTTATCCTCCGTGCTTTTCCATTTTCCATTAACGTTGGTGACATCAAATAATTGCGAAATTAACGGGGAATGTGATTAAAAGCAGCCTAGAACGTCATATAAAATTCAGTGTTAAATTGAAGCCGATAGTCAATATGGGGTATATGTGTGAAGAAGAAAAAGTAAAATGTGGGGGGAACTTTTTAAATTTAAAAAAAATTGATGTTGCTGCTGTCATTTTAATGCAATTGTTTCTCGAATGTCTGGGGTTTCATTTTTGTAGCGAAAAATAATGATAATAGTCATCACCCTTATGTATATATATATATATATATATATATATATATATATATATATATATATATATATACATGTATATATATATATATATATATATATATATATATATTTATATATATTTATATTTTTATTTATATCTATAGGCTATGTAACAAATGAATTGTAGTGAATCACGTTTATTTCACTTCGGTAGAATCGTACACCAGAAATACATGGAGATAAAGTGAAAAAGGACAGATAGGCAGGGGCGGATCCAGGAAATTTTTAAGGGGGCCGAACTTTAATTTGAGAGTACAAATTTTGTGCTTACGCCCCGCCTTCTAGGGACATGTGACACAATCAGAAAAATGCTGCGGGGGGGGGGGGTAAAATTTATTTTACTACTGCGTTCGGCTCACTCTATATCCCGGGTGTATGAGTTGGGGGTAAGACCCTTTTTTCCTCTTATACAGTGGTTAAAATGAAAATTGAGAGCTATAGTGAAACAAACATCATTTTTCGGGCCCCTTCCATTATACAGGCCTCCTAGTATATCAAATATGGACCCCAAGTGGGCCCATATTGGAAAAGAGATCGAGCTAGTGGAACTGAATTCTCTCTCGATCGAATCCCCCCCCCCTTACCACTACCCTTACAAACATATTTACACACCGAAATTGCCATAGAAATAATGAAAATGTAGTTTAAAATGTTTATCGTCGGGCCTGAGGGGGGGGCTGGCTCCCTTGGCCCTCTCCCTGGATCCGCCACTGCAGATAGGCAACGAAAGCACTAACATGTGCCCTTAACACATAGCAAAATAAATCATATAAAGCAGTTAGAAGTTTATAGCAATCAAGACATTCAATCTAAGCATACTGCTACTTCAAAATACCCCAACACATTAGCAGGAAGGGATATCTGAATAAATTAAAAGCTATTTACGAATAAATTTAAAAACACTACCATAAAGAAGAATCCTTAAATACTTTCAATGTAGGCCTACTTAAATCTATAAACACTTATATAACACACATTTATATAAAACTTTGTAATGACTTCATATAAATTTGTAATTTATAGGGGACAAATTTTCAATAAACGGTTTGCTTTGAAACCGCAGTGCATTTCATAGGTTCGACATCTGTTAAGTGAGTCTCTGGGTCTCGAACACTCTCGAGAAGCGAAGACTCCAACGTTATACCTGAGTCATCGGATTCACAACCAGAGGAGCAGGGGCTCAGACTTAACAACTCTGACTTGACAACTGGAGACTGGGACTCATTACGTGTGGACTCGTTCTCTACAAAAGCTGATACTGACTTATACTCCTCAAGCCTTCTAGATTCTGACGCATATCCGGTAGCTGAACTATGGGCTTTTGTGTTATACCGACGACGCCATCTATATCGTATATAGAGTAAAAGTATTAAAATTATTATAAGAGTGATTGCTACACCAATTGCTACAAGTAGGCCTACTGGAATTATTTTATCAAAGTTCTCTGAAGTAGTTCGTTGCTCTTGAGGTTGGTCTGCTTCAGTAGAATTCTCAGTTGATACCACCGTCGTGTGATCAGTTTTGAAAGAGCTGCTCTCTGAAATTATTTCTGAAAATAATATAACCCAATTATATTTAGCTTTACAGTCATAGCCCTGTATGTGTGAAATCAAGCCTATGTTTCAACCTCGATTGATTAACACTCGGATTACAGACCCCTCGCTATTTTTCTTCTCTCTTTTATTTAAAACTAAATTTAACAATCATTAAAGAATATCCTTAGCGTAGAATTTTTTTTTACCCTAGAAGTGCGTTGAGAAAAGATGTTTGCAGACTGGTCAAAAATAAAAATGTGTAGGCCTACATCCTTTAGGCATTTATTCGTAGAAAGTGTTCTTTTTTAATGAAAATATAAAATATTCTTACTGTCACGTGTAGAAAAGACTATAATTCTTAGAAATTTCGTTCCATTCTAAAATTTACGACTATTTCAAGAAGAAGACCCTTGTAAAAACACATTTCGAAATATTTTAATTAATAATTAAATGATCAATGACCTCACTAAGGCTATCATGATTGATAAAACGTCCATTCATTGATAAAACGTGATGTTTATTGATAAAAACTACGTTTCATTCGATGATGCCAGAAACGAATAAATGAAGAACAATTTCTTGTTACCATGCTCAACTGTTTGAAAATGTGCTCTTATGTAATCTTTGGATACTTACGAACGTTAATGTATTAATCAACCCTGTCCAGCCCAAAAAATTTAAAATAAAGTTAAATTTTGAAAGTTATTAAAAGTTCAGGAAGCATGATAGACTGAATATTTCAAGATTGCATCAATCGTATATCTTAAATAATTACGCCCCCATTAATACACAATATTCTATGAAAAACTTATAGTGAATAAAACTTGCCATTTATAAGAGATGTCTGTCCACATAAAATAACAGGTCTACATGTACAACTATGGTACCGAACTTAATTTTCAATTTTTCAAATTATCAAGAGATAAAATTGCTGATAGGCCGACTAAATAAATAATGATCATATTTATGAAACTGAACTTTACAGACCATCTAGAAATCAATCCTAAAAATTAAAGTTAAATCTGTACGTTATAATATATATGACTTTTCGTATAGCCTACCTGCGTTGAGACTAATTGAAACATTTCTGATGATGTCTATTAACGTTACTCTTATTCCAAAATGACGATTTGATGAGCACATAATATTGGACATCATTAGAGCGACTTGCTACAAAGTAAAATCATTTAACGATAGAATTGAATGTAATCATATCATCTTCAGTTAATTCAGATTAAGGTTATAATTATGCACGGTGAAACAGCAGGGGTTGATGGGTATGGTCTATCGCTGCAGTGTTACCAGGGTGACAATGTTACGTGAAGCAGTGGCAACACTGTGGGGAGGGGTATAGTGAAGAAGAAGGGAAGGGACCATAATATAATAAATTAGATTAGGTCTATTATTATATTAATAAGATTTAATTATTTAATTTAATTTAAAAAGAATTAATTTAATTTATTTTGTTAAATTTGATTCATTACTTGAATGATTTGAATAGACTTATAGTAATATTATAAGTTATAAATTTGGCTACTAAATAATAAATGATAAGTCAAAATCGTTACAGTATCCAGATTATTAATCAGACGGTGACGGCCACGTATCACGAAGGACGCTTTAGTGAAGTATAAGTGTCGCCACGTGAAGATATTTACACGACTGTATCCAGATATTGTACGAACTGAATTCTTTCTACCTTTATTTTATGAAGTATCGATTATGCGCATATAACAAATTGAATAGTTACTTAAATTTACCCATCTGGGACAAGAGCAGTATTAGAAATAGATACATATGACCAATATTAGTAAAATAGGCCTAATTCGCTTCAATTTCGTCAATTAATATAAAAATCAAATACAACCATCTGCAGTGCTAGATATATCGTATCAGTAAATATATAAGGGAGATTTCATGTTGAAGCAAAGAGAAAGTTATATTCCAATTCGAAAATTTAATTTACCTTAATGAGATTGTAATTCAGAGCATATTGATAAATATTCCCTTATGATAAAAATGATATAATGCAGCAGTCAATAAGAGGAGTCAAGAGGAGTCAATAAGAATAACTGCTACCATGAGTCTGAAGAAATCCACGTAGATAATGATTGTAAAGACTTTTTAATTGTAATGTTGACCATGCTCCCTTACGGAAGTGAACATGGACGCTACGAAAGAAGAACATCATGAAACTGGAAGAATTCGGAATGTGGCTCTGAGCAAGGTAAAATATAAAATGTACGGAAGAAGAAAAAAAAAAAAAAAAATGGACTGAAAAATTAAAAACGAAGAAATGTATAATAGGGTTGGCTTAAACTGACCATTTATAAATATCGTATGAAGTAAAAAGAAGAACTGTATGTGGTATGTCGTGAGAAGGATTGGTTTACTAATAGAGGGAATTGACGAAAGAATGGAAGGAAAATGGCTAGAGAAAAACCGAGATTTAGGATGCTTGATTATTTATGGACTAATAAGTACATGTAAATGTATGTTGATATGAAGAGAAAACCAGGGGAAATAGATATTCTAACTGTAAAGGGAAAAAGATACTGAAACCGACGCGAAGGCCTTCCATGTTACACAATTAAGTGCTGGGTTGTTCCTGCTGAGGCGGGAAGCTAGGGCTGTTAGGTTACTTCTATCTTATTCTATACTTTAAGAACTCGAGACCATTTCTAATATACCATATTCTATTACAAACATTCATACATACATGCATACATAACGATACCGTCTCTAAACTAAATCATTAATGGCTTGTTACAGTTACCGTTCACTTAATAAAATATAAGTTCTAAAGTTAATACTAATAAATATAATTTTTCGACTACAGTACCCAGGTAGAAGCTGTGGTCCATAGAAGACCTCGACAACCCTATGGAAAGACTTACTAAAACTCCGTTGCTACTAAAGACATACTACACTACTATTTCCGAAACTAACTAAGAACTGCTAAAGAAAGAAGCTACATCATATCAGAGACCTGGAACTAAAGAATCGAAAGAGAGAAATACCTAGAGAATGCTGATAGAGCCTGGATAGCGATAGAGTGCATAGAGATAGAGATACCTAGAGGTAGAGTTTTCTAGAGAACGAAGGTGCATAAAGATAGAGAATAGTAATAGAGAGCTGGAACAAGTAGGAAAGGCTAGAGAAAGAGCGTATGTAGAGAGAACTGGAAACCCGTAGGAAAGTAGGAAACCCGTTTATCCTATAAGAAGACGGCGGGAGCATGCGCACTCGACTGGACTTGAATCCACGAAGAACTACAAGCGTATGAAGCATATAGTCGATATTCCAGTGAAGAAAGACACAAGGTTTAAGTGTCATTAATTAACTGTAGAATAGGAAAGGTAAATAAGAGTGGATTAAACTAGTCAAAGGACAACGAGATATAGGACAGGTAAATAATCAGTAACAATAGTAAATGAAAAACAAGAATGCTTTCATTCCACTATAATATGTAGAGAAGGCATATACCATGGCCCATGGATCTGCCAAATGGTAATGTATGAATTCTAAAAAGAAGATATCTGCTACGACCGGAATAGCTCTTTTCCAGTAAAAAAAGCTGAAATGATGGAGGAGGGAGAGACACCCAACAAGGTTATGGAAGGACGAGTACTAATGTACAATACCTATTTAACCAGAATATTTTACCAAGCCAGTCAAGATGCCAATTACCAAAAAGCCAATGCTATTAAGTGTTTAGACTTTAGAGCAATTAGTAGAAGTTAATATGATTTATGGTATTAGCAGAAGACAAACAAATAGACGTATGAACAAGTGTAGGCATACATCACAACAAACATGTGTTTTCCCTTGAACATAGGCCCTACATCTACTATCTGATTTCATAAATCAATTTTTCCACCGCGTCCTACGCCGATCAGTCTTCCTCCTGCCATCCGAGCGACTTCCTGGTCGGATCTGGCCTAGAGTTCCCTGGAGAGGGGTCCTTCCCTCACACTCGGTCCTTCGGGGAGGCGAGCACTGAAGCTTGTGACATATTCCAGATTCTGACACAAACCTACAGTGTGGGAGAATTCTCTAATAATCGTAGGATCAGTCTGAGTATTAAAACGGGTTCAGCGTTAGGCAGCCTGAGGAAGATGGAGCCGCGGAGAAGAAAACGAAAGGAAAACACACAGACATACACACAGTCATACATTGAGACAGATCAGGAGTCGTACATAAGAACAGACGACGAGGAGAAGGGCGGGGTCACGGTCTGAGAGGATAGAAGAATGCTGAACGGCACGGTCAGTTCTTGGTCTGAGCCCACCTCCTCCTCTCTACTCTCATCCGCCGGCTACTTTGGGGACCTCGAAAACTATCGAGATTCAGTGGCAGAAGATTTAGGCTTTCGTAAGTACGAGGCTCAGAGCGAGCTAGACGAGGAGAGCGAGGCAGCAGTCTATCTATCTATTGCTGCCTCATCACCATGCAGCTTTAACTGTGACAAATCTTATTTGAGCGATTCACATAGACGAAGTTTCGACGACAGAGGCGCTCGGAAAGAATGGATGTCATTATGGATGACGATAACAACTATGATAACAGTCAAGATGAGGATGAAAATGGTGAAGACGACGATGTGGATTTAGCGGAAAATCGCAAACTTAATTCACTTATCACCAAAGAGCAGAAACCTCTCTCTCCCTCCAACAGCCACGTCAGCCAATCAGTTGCACACTCCAGAGATCTGGAAGACTCTGCCACCACTTCTCCAAGTCAGCATAATTCCATTTCCACCTCTACTATTCAGTGCACGTCTAGTTCTCAGCATAATTCTTCCACACCCCTAGAAGCGCTCAGTCCAGCAAGTCCTAACGCCAATCTTCGGGACTCTTCAGCGATAGTTGGGGACTCACTAGCCAGTAGCTCTAGTGATATGAGGGAAGGCTGTGTGGAGGAAAAGAACGAGTTGAATTCCAGCAGAACTGCGTTCATTCGAAATGGCTCTTCCACTTCCGTCAGAAACGTACACCATACGGAGCCTAAAGCTGGCCATGTTAAAACCTCTAACTTCCTTGGTATCGGAAATAACAATCTTTAATATTTTGGACAGAATAAAACCAACTGCTACAGGGCAAGATGGTCTTCCATCATGGTTTCTTAGACTTTCAGCTCCAATTTTCGCTTTAATTACATGTATTACTCAACTAGCAATTTATCAATGTCTCATTCCTATGTGGCCACTCAATGGAAATCTGTTATAATCAAACCTATACCTAAAGTCTCATGCCCAACAGAATCTTCGGATTATCATCCTATTTCCATAACCTCCGTTCTCTCTCGTCTTACTGAGAGAATTCTTACGTCAGGTTAGGCCAATATGTATATCGAAAATTTTTATCTCTACTTTCTCATCTTGATTTTACTAACTAATTTGCTTTTCGCCCTATTTGATCTACCACAGCTGCCCTTATTACCATCTTTCATGCTATACGTTCACTATTAAATCACAACCTCTTTCTGAGTGATTGCTCTGGATTTTATAAAAATTTTGACACTGTCAGATATTCCCACATGCCTAGTAAATGTAGCTCACTAAACATACGACCCTTAAGACCTTTTATAAAAGGTGTTTACTTTGAGAAGTCGCGATATATATCTTTTCATTCGTTGGATGACGCCACTGTGCAATGATAAACTGCAATGTTTGCGGGAGGCAACTGCAATGTAATATATCCTAAAATGATATATACCTCCTCTAGATATTTTATCTACATAGGCCTACATTAAATGTAAATTAAGACATATATTTAACATCATTTGATAAGTAATTGAAATATGTGTCAGGGAAAGTACCAATGAAGATACTATCATCCTAGACATATCAGGAAAATGAAAATGTATGAGAATATTCACAGTCCTGGACCAGGTTCAAATCTCAGTAATCTCAGACAAATGACGGGAGAGCTAATGAAACATTCAGTGTCTATCTATTTTAAATACCTACGCTAAGAAGTATTCAGACAAACTACAGGAGTTATTAATTAATTAAAGGAATATCAATTCCTTAATGTTTTATTAAGAACAAAACAAAATATAAAATGTGAGAGAAACTATAGCAAGTTAAACGGCGTGAATGTAAAACTAAATTACAGTCAAATTAATAATAATTATAATAATAATATTTTGAATGAATAAATAAACATAAATAAGAGGTTCATAAATTACCATATCGCCTTTAAATAGCACGGGGCGAAATACAGTCAAAAGCAAAATATGAAAGGGACGTTAAACTATACTTCCTCACTGGTTGTACATTATCTGTAACTAATATATGTGTAATGCTATGCACCAATGTATCAGTACATGGAAACCTCACTACAGCAGAATTCCCCAGAAACTGGTCTGTAAATTATCCCTCGAACCAATGAGTCGTCACTCATATACTTAACAAATGAATTTGCCGCCTGTTTCTAAATCCCAAGGATTTAATTAAATAATCACACTGGCTCTGTTAATTCTTACCCAGGCTAGAATCTCTGAGTCTTGAAACGGTTTAGCCGTTTTTTATACCTTATAAACAAGACCCATAGAAACTATGTTAGCCACACCTGGTAAATTTCACTCAGGTCGCAGTACTCTCTCTTTTAAATTCCTAGTACTGGCCGTTAAATTAATATACAATAAAGTCTGCTCGAGTTAACGATGAAGCTTTCCCTTTCCCTTTCCCTGAAGCAGAAATAGTCTTTACTTTTGTTTCTATCATAGATTATTCCCTTATTTCAAAATTATTTCCATAATAATAATTATGATTTAATTATAATTAATTATAATAATAATAATAATAATAATAATAATAATAATAAGTATGCGAATATACTCAACACTGCTAGCCTTCAATATAAGCACACACCCCTTACCACTCTCCCATCACTCCCAACCAGGCTTTGTTTATTATGTAAACAGAGTTACCACTACATATTATAAAAGGTTTATAACGAAATGGATTACTAGTTTTCTTTAACTAATCGCCCACATCGGACAATTTTTGAAGGACATACTTCTTCTTGTGCAACATTTTATTCTAGCGTAGTTCAAGGCTCTGCCATGGGACCTCCGGCTTTCGTTTTTACTGTATCTGATCTCAAGATTTGGAGTAGGCCTAAAGCAAATGCATTACCTAAATATACTGATGACACATACTTGATTGTGCCTCCCTCCAATATTAATCTAATAGATATCGAACCTGCTCATATGGAACATTGGGCCAAAATTAACAATCTACAATTAAATATAAGAAAATCTAATGAAATATTTGGGTGTTAATACCTCCTCAAATTTTTCTTTTTCTACTCATATAACTAATCTTTTATCCTCAAATTTCAGTTAATTTTTGCTTTCTATTCTCTAGGCTCAAAGGGACTATTCAATGCACTCACTCAGAGAGTCATTCAAGCATCTACATTAAATAGGCTTCTCTACGCATCCAAATTTTGGTGGGGTTTTACCACTGCGGAAGATATAAAGGGACTTGAAACTTTTTTAAACGAGCTAAAAAGGCTAATTTCTATAATTTGAAATTCAGTTTTAAGATTTGTGTGCTGCAGCTGACTATATTTTTTAATGTACGTAGTGTTAGCGCCCATCTACTTATCCCACTGTTGCCTCCACTTACCAATCACCCATATCTAACTAGAAGAAACTTTGACAGTAGATTATCATCAACCGAGCCTTTTATGGTATGCTTCATCCAGCTCCTACTAATCCTAATGTTAGGGCTATCTCTTTTATCAATTTTTTGACTTTTTAATTAGCTGTCTCTGGAAAGCATTGTAGTGAAAGCTTTATAGTGTAGTTATATGAATTAGTTTGTTTCTCATTTTTTAAGGAATCGTTGCATATAGCTAACGGATATACAATGACTGACTGACTTAATTAATGAATTTTGGCACCGAATGAAACTGAATAGAAGAGACTAGATGACTTATAATTAACCCTAATTGGTAACCTGGGGTGTAAATACACTTCAACCTCCTTCTATAGCCGATTTCTTCTCTCCCTTCGCATACTATCAGCTGTCCTTCTAGGAATGCCTTCAGTTACCCCTTACTCATATTCTGCAAAAGTGACTAGAATCCCACGCCCATAGAGGGTGATGGGTGTGGTCTATTATGTGAGTATACCTACTCCGGTAACCTGGGGTGTGAATGCACCCCAATCAATTGACATAGGAAATCATATTCTACAGTGCATTTTATTGTTGTGAACAATATTATTTGAGCTGATGTTACTCTTGTTAACTGTTCTAAAACAAATTTCCCCGCTTAAAGGGGAAATTTGTTTCGGGAGGCAACCACAAACAGCACGAGATCAAAACCAATGAGAACAGACTGTGAAGCGTCTAACGCAGCCATGGCATATGACTGGTCGTAGACTTGTCGTATGTTACTAGTGGTAATTTCTTTACACGAATAAATCTAGCACAAGAGCTTTTCTGGTCAATACAACTATCGTTGGAACAATGAGAAAAAACAAGCGAGAAATTTCAGAACAAATGCAGAAATCACGTTAACGCGAAGTTATTTCTTCAATCTTTTGATTCCACGACCAACTTTCAGTAGTCAGTTATGTTCCAAAGATGAACAAAGTTGTCATACTACTTAGCACCATGCACTACGACAAACATACTTCGAAAGAGAACGACAGTAAGCCATATATAACCTTGAATTACTATGCAAGCAAATCCGCTGTTGATAATCTCGACAACCTGGTCCGTAATTACTTGTGTAAGAGAGGCACTAGACGGTGGCCTTCGTGTTTGTTCATGAACATTCTGGACATTGCCGCAGTGGCAGTTTATGTGCTATGGGTTGAACAAATGCAAGATTGTAACAAAGGCAAGAGCACCAAGAGACACATGTTCCGGTCAGACCTTGCGGCCAGTCTGGTTCTTCCGGAACAAGAGAGACTATTAGTTGTTCCACAAATCATGAAGAAAGGTTCAAAGCTAGCTCTGCAGCCCTTCGGCTTTGATGTGACTAAACCTGTGAATCCTACTACAGTGCACAAAACATAGGGCAGGTGCCATATTTGTCCATGAAAACATTACAAGAAAGTGCGCACGCGTTGCATCACCTGTCAGAAATCATGATATGAAGAACGTTCAACCAAAATTTGTCAAACTTGCATTGAGAAACTTTAAAGCCTATGCACTAGTGCATACAGCTCTAGTAAACATTTAACAGCTATAAAACTTAGTAAGGTATTCAAATAACAAGACACTAATTTAATTAAGGTATCGCAAGTTAACTTTTGCTAACTAAGACATATAAGTTAAGCTATATTCAATATTTGTGTGAATTGTGCGAATATTCTTGCATAGATAACTCGATTAATCATTAATTATTACTCTCCAAGAATAATAATTGTAAAGAATATTATTACAAAAGAAATATTTTTTTATTTTTATGATATAAACAATAATAGATCGAGTTTATACAAATTAAACCATTGGGGTTCAAGCACACCCCAGGTTACCAAAATAAGGTAAAAAATTACGCTACCTCTTAAGGGTTAATAAGTAACTTACTCAGTTTTTAATTGTTTTAAAATGTAAATAGGAATATTTCTGATGCTATTGTTTCCTGATATCTTCATTTCTTTGCTTCAGGATCCCTCAGGTGGGAAATTTACCCCTTTGACTTTAATTGATATTTGATTCCTCTAACATTCGACAACACTTTTCGCAAAACGGTCAGCATTCTTTCTTAAAAAGGTCACAATCGGAATTTTTGCAATTAAAAGATAACAATTAACTACAATATGATAATTTCACTGTAGGCTATAATCATAACAAATGTGCCCCAATATGACTTAATTGTATAGGCTAATCAGTATTTCTATGCATTACAACATATAAACAATACAAATCTTAGCCTTTAACAAATCTAGAAATTTTTTTGATGAAATATGACTTCTGGTGAAGCTACACAGATTCTCTGCATTTGTTTCTGACAGTCGACTTTAATGAAAAATACAGCTAGGCATAAGTCAATTACTTACCGACAATTAACAGCATCCATAAAGTAACAGTAACGAGATAAATTAATGAAATTGATTAAGAGTCTTAAAAACCTACTGCAAGTTCAACCTAAATAAGTAGCATTTAAAAGTTTTAACTTACCTTAATTTTGTTTTCTGTGACGTTCATCATGACAATAGATTTTGTTTCTTTGAAATAATCGGGCTGAACACTATGATGGTTTACTTCCCACTCACTTGTTAAATTGCGTTCACCCCAATATATAAATGAACATTTGATCATTGAAACTCCATCAAGACATATAACACGACACTCGGGAGCCTCTGCAAACATTTCATTCATAAAATAACAATATCTATATGAAATTTCACAGGTAAATAAAAACATATCAGCAGTTTTACTCTGCGTTCAGTTTTCGTATTTTAATATTGTAGTAGAATACCGTATAGGCTTTTATCATGTGCGACTTTCAAACTAATTTGGTGATAAGTACGTGGAGTTACGCTTTTTTCTGCAGACAGTTTTTGATACCTCGGAAGACAATAGCAATAATTATGAATTAAACCTAAGTGCGAAGTATGCTAAGGTGTTCATAACATCGTGGTTGGTTTTTGTTAATTGATCTGCGTGTGAGTTAGCGACTAGGGCTATAGCCATTTATATGACCCAACTCATTTTGGCAACGTGAGCTGCCGTACCTGGCTCCAGAAAACAGTCTTAATTGAGTAGTTCCCATCATTAGAGTGCTGTCTACACATTGTAATTTAGAGCAGTTCAGCCTAATCCTGCACATCATACCATCTTAGCATACCACTCTCTACAGAAAATACTCTCAATCTGATTAGTTAAATTTTCTGTAGAAGAATCATACGCGAGGACCTACCAAATGAAGGAAAACTTATGCAATTACTAAATGTGGATAAGTAGGTAGTGCCTTCCCGGTAGTAAACTCAACAACGTCAAGATCTGTTACTTACTCCACACTATGTGGGCCTCATAGCCGCACTCAGTGAAATTTGTGTAGGCCTACTACTGAATTCTTTCCGGGAGTAAATTCAACAACTTCCGGTTATGGGGGCTTCCCCTCATGGACTTGGTAAACCATAAATATATCTAAATACATTTCTAAAAGTAGTGAACAGTTACATAACTCATCAAAATATAAGTATTAACTTATAAATTAACTGAATGATGCCTCTTTCAAACTTCTGTTTAATGTCTCGAAATTTTGACATAAGATATAATAGAATAAAAGACAAATGTGAGCCACTTGCGTTAACACTGGGATTCCCAAGGGTTATTTACAAACAATGAATACTAACGAGGTATGGGGCTCGGCCGAATCCTCTATCTTCATTAGCAATTTTCAGTGTTGTTAGCCTTTCTGTTATGTATGTTTTTATTAGGTCTACTACTGCTTTGTCTACTACCTCGTGTTGTGTTGGGGTGTGATTGGACCACTGCAGAACAGGGCAACCGCAAACAATCTGCCGCGTGTTCGTAAGAGGCGACTAAAGCAGAAGCTGAGGATAGCAAGAGGGGACCCACCTCACCATTAAGTATTTTCCCCCAGGATTAAATGGTCATTGATCCATCTAACTGAGGAAGGCAACTGGAAACCACCTCATAAGCCATACTTTTCCCAAGCCATAGGCTACATAAGGTATAGATAACGCATAGACTTTGTTAAGGGATTAACTTGGTTATCTAAGGAGTGCTCATATGGAGCGAGAAAACAGACTTTGCGTATGGATATGTACCTTGAACATGCCACATAGCAGTGCACTAAGAGAAGAAGACTACTTTAAATAGGCTTAAAGAGTACTAACACTGTGTAAAATATCACATAGGGACTTGAAATTTACATTTACGGAGGGGACCATATTTTATATGGTCCTATCCGTAAATGGACCATATTTTATATGGTCCAAGAACACTGTGACAGTATTGTTCGGGACTTGCACCTGCTAGCTAAATGGTCACAAAAATGGGGCTTAGAATTCAAAGTGGACAAGCTTAAGGTAATTCACTTTGGTAAAATAACCCTAATACAAATATGTTGTAAATAATAAGATACTGCAGGTAGTAAGTGGGGAGAAGGATTTAGGGGTAATATTTAACCAGGACCTCAAAGAGAGGAAATTGCCTACTGTGGCTGATAGGAACTTAGACTAATTAGCAGCCAATAGGACCCTTGGACTAATAGAGAGAACATTAAAAAGTCGAGATAAGGGCACTGTTTTGGTGTGGAGACCACACTACAGGAAGGATATTGAACGTATTGAAGCAGTGCAAAGAAGAGCATTAAGAACTATTAGGGGATTCACAGCATTAAGGTATGAGGAGAGGCTAAGGGAAGTTCAAATGACAACCCTAGAATATAGGAGAAATAGTGTTGATCTTCTTGAGGTTTATAAAATAAAACATGGGCTTATCGAATTATGAGCAACACAGATTTTTTCAAATTCTTCAATAATGGTTTAAGAGGTCACAGCTATAAGTTGTTTAAGCCTAGCATAAGGACAGACTTAGGACAATTTTCATTTTCTCAAAGGGTGATTGATAGATGGAACTCTTTTAATGAGGAGGTTGTGAATGCGGTGTCGGTGAATAGTTTTAAAATTAGCTGGATGTTGTAATCTTGTATGATTAGGGATTGAAATAAGCCCTTGGCTTTCTTCTCTTACGTTTGCCTAAGGATTGAATATCGAAAGATGGTAGCAGTTCTGGTAAATTCTGGTAAGAACAGTTTATCAGCTGTTGTAATGCACACTTTATATAAACTAGGATTTTTAAAACTCATGCCCCCCATTATTTTTACAATAAAGTTTAATATACACCTTCTCAGCTTACGTATAGTACAATTATATATATATATATATATACTTTTTCTTGAAGGCCAATTCCTCACTAAAGCGTAGCTTCAAATGGTTCTATAAATTACATTCTTTTAAATAAAGTATGGTAGAAAAAGAACTATTAGTCTGACCTTAACCCCTCCCCCCAACCACCCGTTGTAAATCCGAGTAGAAAAGTTAAATGCAGGCTACCTTTTTTATCCCTTTACAATCCTACAAATAGAAGATAATATATTTTTAACTTGCTAAACACTACATATATATATATATATATATATATATATATATATATATATATATATATATATATATATATATATATATACTATATACTGTATATACATGTATATACAGTATATATATATATATGCATGTATATATGATATATATATATATATATATATATATATATAGCAAACATTGAAAAGTACGCAACATAAAAAAGTACATATTACGAGTTAGAGTAGGCCAATCCATCAGTGAAGATACACAGTAAATCTTATCTAGCTGAATGCCACGACGTACATATAAGATTTTTGTAGAAATTATCTTGATGATCTAAGAGCACTCATTAGATCATCAAGCTAATCCCTTCACAAAGTCTATGCCTTATCCATACCTAATGTATCCTAAAACTTAGGAAAAGTATGGCTTCTGAGGTGGTTTTTCCGTTGCCTTCCTCAGTTAGATGGATTAATTAACATTTAGTCCTGGGGAAAATATTTCATGGTAAGGTGGGTCGTCCCCTCTTGCCATCCTCAGCTTCTGCCTTAGTCGCCTCTTACGTACACGCAGAAGATGGTTTGCGGTTGCCCAATTCTGCAGTGGTCCAACCACACCCGAGTACAACATGGGGGAAGTATTTATTTATAATGATAAATTAATTAATAAAAACAATCAAATCAAGTTAGTATCCTATTTAAAATGTTAAAATCAAGAATGAACGAAATCCTCTCTATCCCTCTCTTTCCCTCTTAGTGCACTGCCTACTAGCAGGTCTATGTTAGGCCTATACAACGCCTCCACTCTTCTATGTTTTCCCCTTTCCTATGCATGTCCACCAAAGAGTGGAAATTTAAAAAAAGTCTCAATCAGTCTTGTAATTCAAAATTCTTAACAATTGAATTTCAGTTATTCTTCATATCTTTTTAGTAAAGAAAAATATAGTGTAACAATTCAATTTCGCAATCTTGGCACTCTGGATTACTATTTAAATTTATAATACTCAGTCATTAATGATATCGATGTACTAACTTTCAATGACAGTTATCTCTGACAGACCAATTTCTCCAAATGCTTCATCGTCCCTACATATGACACTCCCGCCCTCTGCCAGAGTGACTCTGTTGATTGTCAGACTGGAGGATATTGTATTATCATCCATCTTAGTCTCGTTGACAGAGTATGCGAAGTTCATTCTCCCTGAATATTTCCCATCATAAAGCTCTGCTACAGAGGTTTGTCTAGCACTGGACCAATACCAGTGGACAGTCAGGGATATGTCAGAACTACAAGTTACGGTTACGTTCTCTCCCGCCAACACAACGAGATGTGAGGGCTTATACAGCAATGCACCTGAGCAAACAAGTTAGCATAATAGTTTTTGTACGATACTAAAATATCTTAAAGACCAAAAGTAGGCATAAACAATCATAAATCAAAGATACACTATATTTTCAAATTAATACCAATATCAAGACTCAACTCTACATTAGACACAGAGATCTTTTACTTCCTTGTTGTTATTCTTGGACAACAAGATGACCCTTAAATTTTTATGTAAATACTATTTAGGGGTAGTTATCATATAATTTAGGTATATAAGTTTCTCGTCAAAGCAGAATAGAATGTGAATTGTTAGTTTAAAAAAATCATAACGCGCGCTGAAATTGACGCATATCTATAAATACGAAAATAATACACAATATAGGACTAGTATGGGTCCTAAGTTCAAAGTTAAGACATTGTTAGCCTAATTTGAGCGATATATATATATATATATATATATATATATATATATATAGAGAGAGAGAGAGAGAGAGAGAGAGAGAAAGAGAGAAAGAGAGAAAAAGAGCGAAATAAAGAAAGAGAGAGAATGAGAGAGAGAGAGAATGCTAAGATTAAATATACGTTAGCAATAATGCATACAACATAATTATCAAGTTGACAGCATGACACCGAGACAATAATTGTCCTATACAAATCAGTATTTGTCAAATAAATTGAATACTTAACGGTTTACAATTCATACATGTACATTGTAGTATAGGCACAAACAGCTAAGCATTGAGAAGAAGAATAAAGTATTATTTCATATACACGTATAGGCCTACATTTTAGACAAAAATATATGAAAGGACTCGTGTACCTTGAACTTGTAAGCCAATGGTTAGAAGAAGTAGGCCTAGTATAATATACATCCGAGACTCGAAATCCTTCAATATATCATGAGTTCAATATATCATACATCGTACATATCATACATGTCAACAATCGTCACATTTTAAGCAGCTGATATAGGCCCCTAGGCCTATATCAATTTCATCCGGTTTAATGATCATGAGCAAGCTCAAAATGCGCATTTATATATTGTTCAAGGAAGATAGAATATCAAATTTCCTGTAAAATAGACATTTAACAAATAAACAATGGATAAAAAAGTATTTGCCAGTCTGAAAATCGCCTTTTTAATATTAATAAGTACGGCAATGAGGTATGGTATCCCTTTGAGAGTCATTATCATTAATGTATGGCAAAACAATGTTGACTAAAATGCAACAATTCTTGGTTTCCAAACTAAACATGAATAAACTTTGCAGGGCTAAATTCGGCTGCATAAAGGCTTCCATGTTGACATTGACACTGCTGCATCAACATGATTACTCTGTTTATCATTAATGTATCAACCTGATTAGTAAGTTTACCACTACTGCATAAACCTGATTAGTGAGTTTACCACTGCTGCATAAACCTGATTAGTAAGTTGATCACTGTTGCTTCAACCTGATTAGTAAGTTGATCACTGTTGCATCAACCTGATTAGTAAGTTGATCACTGTTGCATCAACCTGATTAGTAAGTTGATCACTGTTGCATCAACCTGATTAGTACGTTTATCTCAGCTGCATCATGTTTAAGAAGAACAACAATCCTCGGATCTTTAGAAACTGATGATGAATTGATTAATTTAATGAATGGGTTTAATTAAAATAGACTATTAGTGTGAGAAAAGAGATTGGCTACTCAGTCATGATGCCATGATGACGTATAATTATTTATACACTGGGCTATGAATGTTATCCTGAGAACCAATCAGTGTGAGAGGATGAGGTTGGCCCCCTTTTTATACTAAGAAATGTCATGGCTTAAAGTTAAAATATCACCTATGCTGCTACCTATTACTTTTTAATTGGCACACCCCAAGGGTTTTTCAACCCTATGAGAAACACTCTGCATAATATATGAAGAAAATAAATCCACGTAAGATATAATAGCAATTCTTAGTGTTCATTAAAGTAACTAAATGTTAAAAACTATTTAGGACAAGAAGATAATCAACAGCAATATACGTGATGAAACATTTTCAAACAATAGGCCTATATCAATAAAACTGAATGTGATATTGAAGTTACAAAATAATAGACGTTTTTACATTCAAATATATCAATCATTATGATAATTATAATCAAAAATGATATTATTTTGTATCCTCATTAATATAATATACCACATTCAATCAATCAAAAATAATTTACAGTCTGGTTCCTCGCCATAAGGCAATGTCAGGGACGTCTCCTGCAGACTCTACACAAACAGGCGCCAAAGCATCAAACGATAACGACTGAGTACACAGAGAGCAAAGGAGAAAGCAAGATCAAAGCAGTGCAAGTCTAAGATCCAAGGCAAGCGAGTCAAAATTTAGACTTATGGCGGAAAGGGATGGGCTTTAGCTTGCCAAAGACAGTACCAACACAATTCGAAAAACTTGTAGCAGAGAGTGCCATATTGTTGGAGCAGATAATACGAAGGAGCGTCAGCCCATGGCAGATTTAATGATTGGTACAGTGATAAAGTTTTTACTAGAGGAACGAAGACTACGAGAGGGTTGATAGATTGATAAAGAATCAGATGGATAGGATGGTTTACCATAATTTAAACTTTTGAAGAACATTGAAGCTATCTTGAATTTTATTCGTTCGGAGATTGGAAGACAGTGCAGTTTCTTAAGGAGAAGAGGTGAAGGTTTTGAATATTTTTACATTACGACTCGCGAAAGAGAATTTTGTACATGTTGGAGTCTAATTAGAGAGATTTTCGGGAGATCATTCAGCAGGGAGTTACAGTAATCCAGTTTGGAATGGACAAGCGCATTAGCTAATACAGTGGCGGATTTAATATCGAGGGACTTACAAATTTAATGTATTCGACGTATATGGAAAAAAGAACGACTTACTGCTGAAATATGAGTTTTAAAGTTTAGATTTGAATAAAACATTGCACCAAGATTACGTGCAGAATCTGTGGGTGTTAAGAGGATATATTTAAATGTTCTGGCTGAGCTTGTTATTTTATTACGTTGTTGTGGGATGCCGATCAGAAGGTATTCCGTTTTTGAAAGACTGACAACAAGCCGATTAACAAGTGTTTATAGTGTCAAGAGCGGCAGAGAGATCGACAAGAACTAGAGCAGATACGTGTTGTGCGACCATGGCTAGACAGAGATCATTGTGGATCTTGATTAGTGCAGTTAAACACATTTAAGCAGTTCTAATTAGTTCGTATATTTAACCCGTTAGCTGTTTAGTGAATATTCCATGTTACCAATCCTATGAATATCCGAGATGTTAATCTCTGATCAGCATCTTAAAGATTTAAAATATTGCGTGAGAGATCGGCAGAGAGATGTACAAGCATCATATGTCAATGATGATTGTACAAACTGGAACGAAATCCCAACTTCCATTGGAAACATCAGCTCTCTCCCACCATTCTCTTATAAATATAAACATTATTTGCTTAATATCTGGTAATCTTCCATTTCTAATCAAACACTCTTACGTTTTATGATAATTTAGCAAACTTAATGTAAATTAATTTAAATTGTCATTTTCCATATAAATGATTGCATTTTGGACTCTCTCAGAGTCTTGTGCTGGAAAACGATACTTGAGTAAAAACTGGGTGTTCAACCGGATACGATGCCATGCGCCCTCTTTGATGGCCTAGTTTTTCTTCAATTTATTATATACATTTTTTGTTTGTTTTTGTTTTATTGGTGTACTTACAGGACGAATTTTTGCACTTACAGGACGTATTGCACTTATTACTTAGATTCTGATAATGCCTATTTAATTTTTTTTCACGCGTTCATTGATGTGATTACTCTGTAAAATTTTGTGAAAATAAAACATATTTCTCTCTCTCTCTCTCTCTCTCTCTCTCTCTGTCTCTGCGTGATATATTGTGACTTAAAAAAGTCTGAAAAATTTCAACAAACCTGTAACTGTACAGATATTCATATATATGTAGTTGAATATATACTCATATATACTCCTTATACTCCTTATCAAATGAATAACCTTTCTTTTATATAAGCTTACGCGATAAGTTCTCCTAAGTACTTCAGAATGATTAGGTACATTATGCACATTAGGTAGCATAAATATAGGACATATATATATATATATATATATATATATATATATATATATATATATATATATATATATATAGATAGACAGACAGACAGACAGACAGACAGACAGACATACATACAGACAGACAGACAGACAGATACATACATACATACATACATATATATATACATACATACATACATATTTTCGTAAATACATTTTAATGTATTAAGGTAAGCTTTAATGCTAATGTGTTGGGGTATTGTGAAGGATGTAGAAATATGCTGCAACGATCGAATGACTTTTTTGCTGTAAGCTTTTATCTACTTTATATGGTTTATTTTGCATATGTTCGTTTAGGGCACATGTCAGTGCTTTCGTGGCCTTTGTGTCCTTTTTCACTTTGTCTCATGTATTACTTGCGTACGATGTAACTTAAAGTGAAATAAATATGATTCGATTCAATTCAATTCAATTCAATTCATACATACATACATACATACATACATACATACATACATACATACATACATACATACATACATACATGCATGCATGCATACATACATACATACATACATACATACATACATACATACATACATACATACATACATACATATATACATGCATACATTTTCCGAAAATTAATAACGTCAAGAGCTATCTTTTCGAGAAACTTGTCAGTTAAAATTGTAGGCCTATCACATAATAACCTCAAAACACTTGACAATCTTATCAAGTCAAGAGTAAGTTAATAGAAAACATTCAAACAATCCACTAGAGTAGGCCAATATAACCACCACACTACAAGTACGTCTGATAAGTTTCTACATGTATCTCGTCAACACAATAGATTGACTAGATAGTAAAACTATGCATACCGTCAAAGAATTACATCAGCTTGTTATGTTGGACCTAATGTCACTACCTAACAATCATTATTTACTACATGTATATTTATTACATATATTATTATTATATTTTAAGAAATGTAGAGTAAAACAAATAGCTTACTTGAATGCTGCTATTCAGTGAAATATGCATTAAAACAACTTGGTGTAGGCTACTAGTTAATGGAATAGCAATACAGGGATAAAATGGCTGCCTATAATCACAACTTAATAATCATGTTTAGTATGACTGTTTTTATTTGTCAGTTTTTTAATTGCTTGTACTCTATTTTTATAGTTTGATTTCTTTTTCTTCTGTTTATTCTAGGCGCCACCGAGTTACGAAGCTGGAAAGATACTGCTGATCTTAATGAGAGTAAATCAGTTAGTTTGAATGCTGCTATTCTAGGCAACGAGAGTAATAATAACTTTGAATAATAGTTGCAGTTTTGGAAGCTGGTAAGTTACATACCGGTGACTTGCCGGTACCTTACTGCTACATTAATCTTTGTGACGGTAACTCGAGTGTGTTGAGTCGTCTTGAAGAGAAGCCTAGAGCTTCTGAACCTTGAAGCTATACACACTACAACCTACCTACCTAAGCAACGAGAGTATAAAACTGATTGCAGAAGGCTGTTGCTCTACATAATGAAAAGCAAATTAGCTTGCTTAGGGCTGCTGTTCGAAGAGATTCCCGGTCCACACGCAGGCCGTTGAGCGCAGTGTTAAGCTCATTACCTGGGCTTCTGTGGCCGCATATCAAGCGATGGCTTCATCAGGGCATATTTGCAAACAAAAACAATTGTGCCAGCATTCATTCACTACAAAATCACAACTTCATGTGGCGTCTTGGCTTATTAAGTAGGCTGTCTGTCACCCGGTTTAACAAGTGTATACAGTAACAATTCTGCTTAATTATTACTTCAAGCTTACCTGCATTGCTTCAAGACATTAATTGTGGTGTTAACAGTGATGTACCCTAAACTAGTACATGTAGCTAATGAATGTGATTGTGTTAATTCGTCGAGCTGAATTCTGATATTTTTGCTAATGCGGACTGCTTTTGTACACAGTGGTAGCATTGCAATATTTCAAAGAGATGATGGGATGAGATGTTGGCTTGAGTTGTTAGGGCATCTCAAGCTCAAATAATTTATGCTAATATTTTAATATAATCTTTCTAAAACCATGCATGTCGCAACTTCTTTATGGGAACCAGTGGTGGAATTGTGTGAGAACACATGGGACCACCGTTCCGTTACTTTTTTTAATGTGAACGGCGTTCCCGTTAGAAATCGTAAAACTTAGTAGGAACGGCGTTCCCCTGCGTTACCTTTCCTGTTTAGGTTAGATAGATAGATAGATAGATAGATAGATAGATGGATGGATGGATGGATGGATGGATGGATGGATGGATGATGGATGGATGGATGGATGGATGGATGGATGGATGAATGGATGGATGGATGGATGGATGGGTGGGTGGGTGGGTCTGGGTGGGTGGGTGGATGGATGGATGGATAGGTGTGTGGATGGATGAATGTATGGATGGATGGATGGACATATGAATTGACGGATGAATGGATAGATGGATGGATGGATGGATAGATGGATGGATAGATGGATGGATGGATGGATGGATGGACGGACGGACGGGTGCCATCTAGTTGGTTACCTCAAAATACAATTGCAAACTTACTACTTAAAACTATTGCAAGGTAACAGAAAAATAACATAAAAACATAAACTTGTGGGATAAAACGAAAGAAAGGAAATTTGCAATTCCATGTTTGCAACGTATTCCATAATTTTCCTTAAAATAAATATTGGTGGAACTGATTGCCTGTATGTT
Organism: Enchytraeus crypticus; assembly: GCA_905160935.1. Classification (NCBI taxonomy): domain Eukaryota; kingdom Metazoa; phylum Annelida; class Clitellata; order Enchytraeida; family Enchytraeidae; genus Enchytraeus; species Enchytraeus crypticus. Next base: position 90,499 of record CAJHZI010000623.1, read on the forward strand.
TTCAGGGAGCATATTCCACAAATGGGAACATATGTAGTTAGTAGTTCTTTTTTCATAGATAGTATTTGTTTAAGGTTTGTATAAACTCAACGGTTTCCTCATATTATAATGGTAGAGAGAATTGGCGAAGCTTATCTTGTCTCTGAGCACTTTTGGTATTTTATGGGAGCTATGAATACATAGATGGGCAAGTTTTAATAGCTTAAAATTACATAGTTGGCGTAGAGAAAGTGAATTTACTATTTCATATAGTTCAGAAGTTTCTAAGGTTCTGTTTCTTTTTGTAAGTTTCTTAAGGTTATTCAAAGGTTCTGATGCATGTTACTTTACTCCATGGGTATGGATGAGTCGCGACAAGTGAAGATTCTAACGTTAAGCTGAGTATTCGAATACGTAACGTGAGAATTGTGGCGTGACACTTGAGAACGTGGACTCAACAAATTGAGACTGCATGAGATACTTGGATACTTCAAGTGAAGGAATGTCAACGCTCAGTAAATACTCTTCAAGTCTCAATAATTCTGAAGTCCTTTTTAGCTGAACCCTCAGAATTTCTGATACACTGACAGCGACTGCGATTATGACGGTGACGCAAATAAAATATAATTCCTAACGTCGTCATAGAGACAAAGACAAACATTATATTCAATATTATTGCAGAATTTCTATAGGAGAAGTTGTCTGAAGTAATATGTGGCTCATGATGCTCGTTTCCTTCAGTAGAATTCTCAGTTAAATCCACCGTCGTGTGATCAGTTTCGAAAGCGCTTCTCTCTGAAATGATTTCTGCAAAAATCAACTTATCGAATCATTGATAGGAATTTAACTTCCGGCTCCTCGTCATAAGGCAATGTCAGAGACTTCAAAATGTAGCTCAATTATTCTTAACCTTATAGTCATGGACTTATTTATATAGACTTTATGAGCATATGCTTCAACATCGCTTGATTAACTCTCTGATTACCAACCAGAGTACAAGGGTTCGTCGGACACCCGATTATTTTTATTCTATGTTTTTTTTAATTTGCTTGTCATTAAAACCAATTTTTGATATTCTTAGTGTCTGGTGTTAAAATAATTTTTTTCCTACTAATGTGCTGAGAAAATATTATGTTTGCGACAGGCCATGAATATATATATATATATATATATATGTATACCTATATATTTTAGGCAATTATTTACTCGTAATCACATAGAATGATTTTAAATGGATAAAACTAAACGAATTACATCGCAAAAAGCAGACGAGATCATTCAAAATTGAATTCTTGCTCATTAAAGTTCTTGCTCATTAATAGGCCATATAGCAGTGAATGAGACAATGTTATTAAAGTGAAATCTCAAAAATTTGCATTTATCCGTTATATTATGGTTTAATAAGTCAATAAATTAAATTTATTTCTTTATTTCATGTATTACACAGTTTTAGAGAAACTTTATCCAGACATAAACGTCGGGAATTCATGTTGGCCTATGTAAAATGACGTAGGACATTCGGGTGTCAAGTTTTAGCGACTTACTACATGTATGTGCAACTATGTTTAATGCCAACTTATCAGAAAATAGCAATGCAAATGTTCATAATAAGAAAATGTAAACATCCTTACTACCAATGCCATGTGCAGAAAAAGCTATTACGTGAAGAAATTTCATCCCAATATAAAACTTAAGAATAAGCCTTAAGATTTAAAAAAGAGACTAGAAGACTAGATTTCAAGAATGAGGGCCTTTCAAAACACATTTCACAACATTAACATTAATAGCTAAATGATCTATAACCTCAGTAGGCCTATCATGGCTGAAATATATATTGATAAAAAGTGTGATCCAAGCTATAGGCTACATAAGGTACAGCCTTTGCGAAGGGATTAACTTGTTGATCTAAGGAGTGCGTTTGTGCACAAGGGACGAAATGTCAAAGTAGGTATAAACTGAATTTTCAGTAGTAAACTCAACATCGTCAAGATCTGGGACTTTCCAAACACTAGTGCTCTGGGGGCGATTCGCTTCCGGATAAATTTACGTTCAATTAAAACTTCTCCTGGAACAAACTAAAAAACTTCTGGTTATGGGGCTTGACTAAGTTAGTAGTACTAAAGTTAGTAGTACTAAAGTTAGTAGTACTAAAGTTAGTAGGACCGATTTTATCTGGATACATCCTTACAAGTAAAATTGTCAAAACTTTTAACTTGAAAAGCGCTCTATAATATATATATATATATATATATATATATATATATATATATATATATATATATATATATATATATATATATATGTGTGTGTGTGTGTGTGTGTATGTGCTTATATAATAATAAGTATAATTATAATAATCTACGACCACCGCTCTTTCTAGTCCTGTGGCTGTGACCATTTCTCTTTCTAGTCGTTTGGAGGATTTTAAACGTACAGCTTCGCGCCTCAAATCGTTAGCCGCTCATGATGCTCTGAACATCCTTCGTTTTTTCTTAGGCGTACCTAAACTTATGCACACTTTGCGTTCCAGTCCGAGCTTCTCTTAGCCGAAACTATTGGACTGCGACGGGGCTCTAGGGCAATGCTTGTGCGCTGTCATCAATGCAGATTTGTCTGACTTGCAGTGGCAGCAAGCCAGTCTACCGGTGAGCAAGGGTGGTTTTGGAATTCGTCTGGCTTCCCATATCGCGTCTTCAGCTTTCTTGGCCTCAGCAATGGGAACGAGGCAGTTGCCATTGGCAAAGCCACTTGTTCTTAGCCCCCTACCTCAGTCAGTAACCAAAAACCAATGGAAAAAAATTAATAGCATAGAAAGTCTAATTACAGAGCGTACCAGCGATAAGCGAGAGACCTCATTTCTCTGGGAAAGGCTTTCCATAACTTTGCAAACAAAATTTAATGCAGTCTGCTTCAGAAATCCTTTTAAGCAGATAGATGGCCTCGAGTAGCCGGGCGGTGATTCAGCAAGTATTGCTGAACTCGTTTAAATAAAACCGCGGATTCTTTACACCCGGAGTAAAAATAATAATAATAACAATAATAATAATAATAATCTTAAAAAAAATTCTATAGCGGAGGCATGGCCGGTGTCCCGTCTTCGAGACCGCTGTACTGGTTCCTGGCATGTTATTATTAATCCTTTACATGGTTAATCATATTTTTGCGACTTACAGCGTCAATTGGCAGCAAGCTTCGATACAAGATAATCCTTCTATGGGCTCAATGATATCCATCATTTGTTGCCTCACCTGGGCTTTGGACTAAGACCACTTGTGCTTGTGTCCGAGGCGAACACTCTAACCCTTACTCCATATCCCTTCCCCGTATAAATATATATACAATATTCGGAGTATATAAAAATATATATATATGTATATATATATATATATATATATATATATATATATAATGCATAATGTATATTAGATTTTATAATTTGGTGACTTGTTTTATATTTCAAAACCAAGAATAAACGAAATATTAATCTCTAAACTTTCCAGCTACATATCTTTTTATAGAAAAAATTTAACAAAAATGTAACAATTCAATTTTAAAAAATTAAATAAACTCGTCACACTGGATTAATATTTTAATTGACACTACTCGGTTATTAAAGATATCGGTGCACTAACTTTCAATGACAGACCAATTTCTCACTCGGACAGACCAATTTCTCCAAATGCTTCATAGTCCCTACAAATAAGACTCCCGCCACCTGCCAAAGTGACGCTGTTGATAGTCAGACTGGAGGATATTGTATTGTAACAGATTCCAGCTCTTCCCACTTGTTGTTGCTGTCCTCTGTCTTTCTTCATTTAGACAGTGACCACTCTGCTCTCTTTCTTAGGCGGGATTTCGGCCTGTTAGGTAATCCTCCGTTTGATAGCGGAACTCTGGTTTTGACTCTGCGACTGGTTGGATCTCGGCCTCTTGACTTTCCTTGACCGGCGTAGTTTCTGGCTTGCTGTGTTGGAGCGTTCTTCTGCTTCCTTCCTAAGTTAAGTATTCGTTGTTTGTTTTTGTTACTTACCTACATTGTGTTATACTATGTTTTTGTGGTAATACAATTTCACATCACTCTTCAGTACGGTCGTTTGGCATTGTTCATTATAGGCATTTTCGGAGTAACTCCACGTTGGTCACCTTGAAATCATACCCCTAGACAACGACTGTGTGCGCCCACTACGGATACACACACACACCGCCACATGGGCGCCTCGTCCTCCCGTCTTAAACCTGTTTAAGGTGGAGACCTGGGAAAATTTTTGTCCGTAGTTCAAAAATTTCAGAATTGAGCTTTTCTCAAAATTTTTACTACTAGACAAGCCAAAATGCTTAGCGACATACATTCTTGTTTATCTGCGGATTCAAGAAATTTTCCTGTACCTGTCCTAACATTCATTAATTAGTTTTCAGAAATTCACAAATTATTACCAATTTGTTGAATGACTTTCACAGTCTAAAATTTGACTACTTACCTCGGTGTAAGGTAGTAGCTTGTTTACGAGAATACACGGTCCAGTGTCTATACCTGTGTCACCGCTTGTATTGCTGCGCATCTCACTTAGTGTTACTAAGTTTAAAACAGAGATTTTAATACTCTTGTTTTCCGTTAAATTCTCTACAATTTAACATAGGGTAAGTTCAAGTTCTTCTGAACATAGTACTCAAGTTTTGTGACTTTTGGTTATTTATAGCCTCGTAAAATTATTCTTGAAATTTGGCGAATTTAAATAGCATTTTAAAGGCCCAAGCTCATTTCATTCATAAAATTCACGGCTCTTACAGCCACCACGGTATTCATGCGCAGCATTAAAGTTTATTTATGTGGTAAAATTAATTACTTTGATTTATTTTCACATTTCATCGCCTACTTCGGCACTTAATTCAGGTATCTACAAGTTTTTGTAACGTTTTAATACGGGAATTACTCTTTTACCTCTCATTAGATTAGTGTAGCGCTTCATTAATCATTTTGGCTTAAAATTCTAATAATATTTCATCTCATTTCATTAAAAGTCATTCTTACAAGTTTGTAGAAATTATTTAATTAATTTCACGTCAGTTTCTCTAGCATATTATAATTATTTCTCTACGAAACATTTTTCATGTTTGTTGCTCATTAAATTAGAATAAATTTAAAGTTATTAGTCCCTAAAATTCCCTTTATTTCAAAATCGAATCAGTAAGGCTTTTAAACTTTATTTATTTTTGGGTTGCTAGTATAGCACTAGTCTGTTTGGTTACTAGCTTCGTCTAGTCTATTGTAAATTTCGTGAGCTCTCTAATTTAAAACTATGGCGTCATCAGAACCTAGGTTAAGCTCAGAAGCTTTCCAGGAGCTCTCAGAGTCAGATTTGAGTAGTATGACAATGTCCAAACTGAAAGAAGTTGCATCTAAATATAATATTGCGCACCCAACTAGTTTCACTAAAGCTCAGTTGACTACGGCTATAAAAGATAAACCTTTCCCTATTTCTATCATAGCCAGCCCCAGAACAGATACCAATGTTAAATCTGATAAATTAGATAGCACAATTTCACAGGCCACTGTAGATCTACGATCCAAGACTGAATTGTCTCAAAATCAAAAACCCAATTCTGATTCTGACTCCATTGAGACATTAAAACTCAAAATACAACTTGCCCAAATTGAGACTGATAAATTAGAGAGACAAAACAGACTTGAGATTGAAAAACTAGAGTTACAGCGCCAACTTAACAAAGATGAGAATGAAAAATTAGAGAGGCAAAACAGACTTGAGATTGAGAAGTTAGAAATAGCCGCTCATCACGAGGCTCAAGCTCGTCTTGATAATGCTCAATTAGAAAAACAACGTCACGAGCAGACATTAGAAACTAGAGCTCATGAACTTGAAGTCCTAAGGTTACAAGCAACTCTCGGATCTAGATCTGAGGATAGAACTAATTCAGAGAGTGATCCATCCATTCGAGATAGGAATTCTCTCTCATCGTGGCTCTCAACTATTAATAGTTGTGAAAGGAGACTAACTCCATTAGTTATTGCTGATCTAGATTCCTGGCTGATCGCTCTGGAACGTTCAGCAACGTTATTCGAAATCCCGAAGGAATTTTGGGTACACATCTTTCAAGGTCATTTGAAAGATCAATTGCTTAAAGTCTGGACTAGTATGCCAGAGAACTTGCACTATAATTATGATAGTGTTAAGGAAACGCTACTAAAATCGTTTCAACTCACTTCCTACCGATACCAGTCCAACTTTAGAAACTCCAAGAAGGCTCCTTCACAAAGTTTCGTCGATTATGTCCATGTACAAGGAATACGTCTTGAGAGATGGATGTCCTCCAAGGATGTTTTACACAACCTGGATGGTTTTAAAGAGCTAATAATTCAGGAGCAGTTAGTTGCTCAACTCCCACCGGATCTTCAGAGGTACTCGATAGATCTACAATATGATAGTGTTTATCAACTCGCCAGCAAACTTGATGATAGAGTGTCCGCATTGCAATTTTTTGTCTCTAATCAGTCATTACATGGTCAGAAAGACAACAATTTTTATAAACCTAAACAGTCATCAGACTCTTCTCAAAATAAAGTTGTCCCTGTTGATTCTGATCAGTCAAATCATCACAATTCTGATAGACCTGTTGTTAAGTGCTACTACTGTGACACTATTGGTCACAAGGCTTCCGAGTGCAGACGAATAGCTCGTGATGAGAGTAGTAAAGAAAAATCAAATCGTCCACACTTCAATAGCAAGGCATCGAACCCTCAAAGGTTCCCCTCCAATCAGAAATCCACACATGACCACAAACACAAAGGTGATTACACACGTTCTGTTAACTTAATAGATAGAGTCGATACACAGGATGCGGAGATATACCTCGTCGATATGGCTCTTCATCCACATGATACTCATGCTGTTGATGTTAAGGCTAATGATGTTAACGATTCTAATGCTGCTAGAATTCATAAGATTATTCAGCAATGCATTACTGTCAGTAATGCTATATCAGTGAATTCCCTTATCTCTTGCTCTCTCGATGACCTATCTAAAGTAGATACAATGTTTTTGCCTTTCACAAAACCACTTGTATTAGAATCAACAGAGGGTCATAAATTGAAATTGGTGTCACTACGTGATTCTGGTGCACTTCTCTCAATGATATCAGATTCAGTTCCCTCTGAATTCTATAAGTATACTGATGAATTTCGCTTAGTGCGGGGAATCTATGGTAAGGAATTCACTATTCCATTAGTTGAAGTCTCCATCGAGATTCCTAATCACTTCAAAGGTGTTGTTAAAGTTGGAAAAATCAATACGTTGCCACATGGAATTTCATTTTTGGTATCCAATGATCTTGCTCTTAAGTATAACTTAGATATCAATGATCATGATCAGTCAAACGTAAATGTCATAACGCGTTCTATGTCTAAACAAGTCAATCAAATTGACTCTACTTCAGTTGTTGATGTTGATTTTGATACTTCCTCGCTATTTTCTGACTCAACAAATAGCAATAGCAATGACGACTCAGATCAGTCAAGTTTAACGTCTCTTTCAACTTCAGCTACTGACTCATCAACTATCATTCACAGTGGAGACTTATATACTACCCCCAGTCTCCAAATTTCCACTGACGAGTTAGTTAAACTGCAACATTCAGATCCCAGAATAGCTAGACTGTTTAGCTTAGTTGTGACATCTCCATTTCCTACTAGGAAATCTTATTACTATCTGAGTAATGAAGGTGTTCTCATACATGCTAAACATGCTCCCAAACTAGATTTGTTCTATCATCGTGTGGTCATTCCTAAAGTTCTAATCAATGATTTGCTTCGCATTGCACATGATATTCCCCTCAGTGGTCATCTTGGTACTGAGAAGACAAGACAAAGACTGGAACATAAATTTTATTGGCCTGACTTTTATAAGTCTGTTCGCAATTATATCAAGTCTTGTGACATGTGCCAGAGACTGGACAAGAACCATCCTCTAAGAAAAGCACCTTTACAGCCCCTACCCAGATTTGAACATCCGTTCACCAGGGTACAGGCAGATATTGTCGGTCCCCTACCTCCCACTAAGGCTTTACATTGTTTCATTCTTACGATTATTGACCTATCCTCTCATTATCCCATAGCAGTTCCCCTACGTGAACACACTGCTGTCTCTGTGTGTGAGGCTATAACCAATGTGTTTGCACAGTTTGGATTCCCTCAGGAGATTCAGAGTGACATGGGCTCTGAATTTACTGCTAAACTTTCACAAGAAATCTTTAAGAAACATGGCATCAATCACATAGTTTCTACACCACGACACCCTCAGAGCCAAGGTATTATTGAACGCTTTCACCGTTGCCTTAAAGACATGTTAAGATCAGTCAAGCACTTGTTCGAGGACAATTGGGATCAAGCCCTACCGTTTATTTTGTTCGCTTATCGTGATGCCCCATGTGCCACCACTGGTTTCTCTCCAAACGAACTTATCTTTAATTATCAGGTTCGAGGACCCTTAAACATCATCCATGATAACTGGGTTCGTCAATATGACACTGACAATGCTGACATTGTCAAATACATTTCAGATCTTACTGATAAGATGGAACTGATCAAAACTAATGTAGAAAATAACTTTAAACGTGAAGTAGTTAAGCGCAAACTGCTATATGACAGAAATTCCAAAGCTCGCACATTTAGTGTAGGTGATGAAGTTTTGTTCCTCAACCCCATTGCAGGCAAACCCATGGAACTATCTTGGACAGGTCCTTGGCCCATCATTCGCAAGATCAGTGAGGTTAATTATACCATCAAAACTGACTCTAAGAGGAAGCCTGTCAAAACAGTCCATGTTAACTTATTAAAACACTATGTTAGAAGAGTCAATACTTGTTTCAAGTCCAACTCTTATGATCAACATTCGGATGAATACAAGGATCCTGAATCAGAGGTTCTTGCTGAAATTATGCCTTATCTTACTGATCAGGGGTCTGTGTTCAAACTTGATCACTTGCCTGACTCCTATAAACAATCGCTATCGGCTGTACTAGGGCATTATAACCACATTTTCAGTGATGTTCCAGGCCGCACCACTCTCTGTAAATTTGCCATTCCACTACGTTGTAATATCAAACCCATCCGTCAACAACCATATAGGGCTAACCCGGTCAAAATGGAGGTTATCAAATCTCAAATAGAAGAAATGCTTCAGCAAGGAATCATCAGAGAGAGCTCTAGTCCTTGGTCTTCTCCCATATTGTTAGTCAACAAACCTGACGGAGGTGTCCGATTCTGCGTAGACTTTCGCAAGGTCAACTCAGTATCAGATGCTGATTCATTCCCTCTTCCTAGGATTGAGGACTTAATTGAAAAGGTAGCTGGCTCTAAACTAATTTCCAAATTAGATCTCTGCAAAGCTTATTGGCAGATTGAACTAGAAGAGGATTCCAAACCAGTTAGTGCATTTGTCACTCCTTTTGGCTTGTTTGAGTTCAATGTGTTACCTTTTGGTCTCTCTGGTGCAGCCAGCTGTTTTCAACGCCTGGCTCAGAAACTCTTGCGAGGGCTAAATTCCTTTGCGGAAGCCTATCAGGATGACTTGATTATCTTCTCTGATACATGGCAGGATCATTTGTTTCATCTACGTACAGTCTTTGAGAGGATTGAGAGCTCAAGACTGACCATTAAAAAATCCAAATGTGATTTTGCCAATGCAGTTGTTTCTTATCTGGGTCATGTGGTAGGAAGTGGGAGCATCTCTCCAGTATCTCATAAAATTGATGCTATACTCAATTTTCCTAGACCTACGGACAAGAAGCAATTACGCCAGTTTCTAGGCATTGTGGGCTATTATCGTCGCTATATACCTGATATGGCAGGCATCATTGCTCCACTCACAAATATTTTACGTAAGAATGCTCCCTTTGTCTGGTGTGCACAGACTCTTGAAGCTTTCTCACATCTCAAATCTCTTCTGGCATCCAAACCGATCCTTACGCCTCCAAGGTTTGATAAGCCCTTCCACATCTTCTGTGACGCCTCCTTGTCCAGTATAGGTGGAGTACTCGGGCAGTACTTGGATGATGCTGAAGATATAGTTGAAAAGGGAGAACTATTCCGTCCTATTTGCTATTTCAGTAAGAGACTCAATGTACACCAATCTCGTTACTCCACTATTGAAAAGGAACTCTTTGCCTTGTTGACATCGGTTCTCTATTTCAAAGTATACTTCGGAGGTTCACCAGTCACCATACATACGGATCACAACCCTCTACTTGCCTTGCAACACATGAAGGACCACAACAGGAAGATTCTTCGATGGATCTTGGAATTACAGGAGTTTGACTTTGAGATTAAGTACAAACCTGGTCGAGAAAATATCATGGCTGACTTATTGTCCAGGCCCACTCTGACTTAATTAGATACAGAAGAGTATCCTTTGTCCTATTCTGGATGTTGTTTTAAGAGAGAGGTTGCTACAGCTTTCATCAAGTTGTAGCAGTAACCAATAGGGTACTCTACATCAGTGATTAGCCCGTTCCTTGTTCTTCCTCCATTCTATCATTTCTCTATTTGGTTTATTATTTTATGTGCTTCTTCATTTACTTAATCGTGTTATGCTGTGACATACATGATTTTGTGTTAGACCTCAAGTCGTTATTAGTAAGTCTTCACATAGTTATTTTATACATGTTTCTGAACATAAATTTTTTTTGTCTTACATTTGCTATTTCAAGACATTATTTAATACATTAATAATAGTTCTTAATACATACTTATTTCATGAGACTTACATATTTTCTTTTTTTTTTTTAAATATATTTTTTTGACTAGCCTCATATCTACTTAACAGTTTGGCTCTATAGGCCTATAGGAATTGCTAATTTATTAATTAATTAATTGATTAATTAATTAATTAATTTGATTCAATTTGCTTAGTTAATTGATTTGATTCAATTTGCTTAATTAATTGATTTGATTCAATTAATGTTTTTTTTTTCTTTTGGTCCTCTTTATTCATTGCTATTATTAGATATTTTGTGATATGTTAAAAGTTCCTCGGTGGTGCTTAGATCACTGAGTCGACCACGTAGCTTTAAACATGATTTTTTTAATTATTTTTTTTAGTTACATTTTTCCTAGTTAGTTTTCATCAGTTGAATCTTTATGTAGACTAAGTTTAATTTATTTTATGTTTACGACAGTACTGTAGTACTTAGTACTTGTTCGTTTTACTTCTCATCTAGTTTGACGCTGTACTTAATTAGACGGAGAAAGTTTAAATTGAATTCAAGTTTCACTGTAATTCTTGTCTAGAATTAAATTTTATTTTTAGTGAGCCCACTTTAATTTTCATTTTATTTTAAAAGCTTGGAAGAGAGTTAATTTTTCTGAATAAATTGTTCTATTTATTTAGTTTTACTTAACTGTGTTTTCAGTTGAGTTGCTTTCATTTCATTCCAAGTCTTCTTTAACTACGTTAGCGATGCCTCATTTAAATTTTGTATTGTCGATGGGCTGTACGTCCCTGACATTGCCTTATGGTTAGGAGCCGGTCGCTTCACTGTTATTGACTGAATAATAGTAAGTTGTTTTCTTCGCACTTAGTTAATGTTTTGTGTTTATTCGTTTTGCGCAGTCTAGGATCTGTGCTGTTGTCTAGCTAGAGGTGTCGTCCCTGCCGCCGTTCCTGGAGTTGCCTCCTGGTTGTTGGTTGTGAGCTGGCGTTCGTTGCTGTGTGGCGACTCTGTTCTGCTCTGGCGGGAAGTTCTCTCTCTCCTTGATGCTGTGGGCGCCGTCGTCGGAGGTTTCCCTCTGTCGCCGTCCTCGTCGACTGCTTTTCTCTGTGCTCTCGTGGAGCGCTGTCTGGACTTCTTTTTGACCATCCTTGCGTTTTGTTTAATACTATGCGATTGTTCGCGCAAGTTCACGCATATGTAAATTATTTTAGTTTCTTTTATTTCATCGTGAGTGGAGTCTAACATTTTTATTTGAACATTTCTTTGTCTCACACACGATATGATATTGAGTTAATTTTTAAAGTATGAATGCTGATGGATGCTTGAGTCGAATTACATTTCGTTTAATAGACGATTGTTTTCTTGCTAGTGTGATTGTTTAGTTTAATTTAGTCTATTCTATACTATCTCTTTTCTATTCTGTTCTATTGTGATTTTAGTCCTTCTTTGTCTTTCTTGTGATCTTCTTTTGCGCTATCTTTGCTTTATCCTGCACTGCTCTTCTTCTTTCCTCTTCAAGAGATGGCCACTGTCTTTGGGGTGCGGAGGTGTAACAGATTCCAGCTCTTCCCACTTGTTGTTGCTGTCCTCTGTCTTTCTTTATTTAGACAGTGACCACTCTGCTCTCTTTCTTAGGCGGGATTTCGGCCTGTTAGGTAATCCTCCGTTTGATAGCGGAACTCTGGTTTTGACTCTGCGACTGGTTGGATCTCGGCCTCTTGACTTTCCTTGACCGGCGTAGTTTCTGGCTTGCTGTGTTGGAGCGTTGTTCTGCTTCCTTCCTAAGTTAAGTATTCGTTGTTTGTTTTTGTTACTTACCTACATTGTGTTATACTATGTTTTTGTGGTAATACAATTTCACATCACTCTTCAGTACGGTCGTTTGGCATTGTTCATTATAGGCATTTTCGGAGTAACTCCACGTTGGTCACCTTGAAATCATACCCCTAGACAACGACTGTGTGCGCCCACTACGGATACACACACACACCGCCACAGTATCATCATCCGCCTTAATCTCATTGACAAAGTATGCGAAGTTCATTCTCCCTGAATGTTTCCCATCATAAATCTCTACTACAGAATGTTGTCTAGCACTGGACCAATACCAGTGGACAGGCAGAGCTATGTTAGAGATACATGTGATGGTTGCATTCCCTCCAGCCAGTACAATGTGATGTGAGGGCTTGTCTAGCAGAGCACCTGAGAAAAATCATATAAAAATGAATTTATTTTGATATTAAAATATCTGAAAGGCTGAAAGTACACAAGCATAAATCAAAGATACAAAATGCATACTATTATATTTACTGTAGATTGTAAATTAAAACAAATATTTTTCTAAGAAAAGCTGTACTCTGATCGAAGTAACACAAACAGAAGCACTGAACAAGACTCAACACTACGTGAGGTTCATATCTCCACGCCCATGTTGTTATCCTTCGACAAGCAAATGACTTCTAAGCCTTTATGATAATATATATATATATATATATATATATATATATATATATATATATATATATATATATATATATATATACTGCTTTATTCGTCAACATTTGACAAAAAGAAAAATTACAGAAAACAAATCAAACAGCATAAACAGAAAAAAGTAGTATCAAAAAGACATAATCGTAAATCAAAATAAATCACCACCAGTTACACAGTTAGAGTTACAGTTAGCCTAATTGGGTTAAAATACTTGCTTCAACTAGAAATTGAAACCAATACAAATGTATAACTAAATAACATGATTACATTCTATTATTGAGCATAAGTCTACATCTAATTCCTTATCCGTCATCGTCGGATATTAAAGTATCATAACGGTCTAACATGCCTGTCAGAGCAGAATGGAATATGCGACTTGTAAGTTGCTTTGTTAAAACAACGTTAGTCTAAATAGCCGCAGATATGTAAAGAAAAAACAAATATAAGTCCATGCAATATAAATACTAATTTTGGACGCAAAGATAAACAGCTCATTATGCCTAAATTAAAAAGTAGAGAGAGAGAGAGAGGGAGATAAAGAGAGAGAGAGAAAGAGAAAGCCAGACAGTCAGAGATAGAGAGTACCAGCGATATTTTTATCGGCGGGCCTGCCCCCCTCAGGCCCGCCGATAAAAATTTTCTTAACAATATTTTCTTTGCTTTTAAGGCAATTTCTATGTGTAAATATGTATGTAAGAGCAGTGGTTAAGGGGGGGGGGGAGAGAGGGAACTTAGTTTCCCTAGCATACACAGTACAACTACAGGCTGGATCCAGTGGTTATGTCGGTAAGGTACTCGACCGCGGATCAGTATGTGAGGGGTTCAAATCTTGGGCTAGCCCGCCACTGACATCGCTTTAGAGTGAGGAAACTGACGTTAACATTAGCTGTACCAGCTTTTTCCTTTCAAAAATCGATCCACTGGCAGTGGCCTTGCCTTGCACGGTAGAAGCAGCGCCGTGCGCAAATTTCTCGAGATTTTCGAACAAACTCTGAATGATACTGCAAAATTGCATTTACAATTTTGAGAATTCAAAATCGAAATTAGTAATATATTAATTCTTACCAGCCGTGGCTTCTTGGTCTTTAACATATATTTATCCATGACGCAATTATGCAGAACTTGGTTTACTGTCTATGAACAAACTCCATAAACTAAGCCTTTTTATGCACATTTTTCAAAGCATCTACCGATGGTTGATAAGTTGACCTCTCAAGATGCAATAGGCCTATGCAGCCGCAAACTTTAGATAGGCATATACTGTATAGTTTCATCCGGGTTAGTTCGGCAAGTTGTCACTCTCCTATATTTCGTCACACTCAATTAACATCGGTCGCTCAGCCCTATAGTATCCTACATAGTATATACTACTAAAGTATATGACAGTATATATGAGTCCATAGCCGAGCATACAAAGTACAACTACAGCTATATCATTAATTAATATCATGGAAGCGTATCAGTTTACCACTCGATCTACAGCACGGCTCTATAAATGCTAGTAATACTTACACATGTAATCATTGAGCGACATTGAAAATACGCAAAATTTCTTACATAAAGTATATATATTGGAGCCTCAATTCTGGGGGGACATTTGCATGCATGTCCCCCCAGTCTAAATTCTGGGGTGGACGTGTCCCCCTGTCCCCCCGGTGGTTACGCCAATGGTCCAACATCTCCACGTCCATATTTTTATCCTTCGAAAAGCAAATGACATTTAAGCCTCCACGATAATAAAGTATCATAGTGGTCTAGCATGTTAATTGAGTGTGACTCAGATCTATAAATATGAAAATAAGATAGACCCCTACAATATAATATAAGTACAAAATCTGGACGCAAACATATATAGCTTATTGAGCCTAAATTGAAAGTTAGACAGAGGGTGCGATAATAAAAGAGAAAGAGAAAGACAGAGAGAGAGAGAGAAAGAGAGAGAAAGAGAGAGAGAGAGAGAGAAAGAGAAAGGGATAGAGTAAATGCTAAGATTAAAAATATGATGAAAATAATTCTTAGAAAATAATTTTCAATTTATTAGCATGATACAGTGGAAACAAATATCTTAAACAAAGCAGAAGTCAATTTAATAGAATACTTGCGACTTACAATCCGTACATCGAATCAATCCCTAACAGATAACCATTAAGGAATAAAATTATTTATCTCATAAATATTTTTTTGACAAAAATATATATCAAAACTCATGTACCTTGAATGTTTAGGTCTGCACGTAGAAGAAGTGTAATATACAGCAGAGACCTGAAATACTTGAATGATTTGAATATGTTATCCATCTTGTAACAATCGTCTAATTTTAAGAAGCAGAAGTAGGCTATTGAGGCTTATATCAGTCTCGTCCGGTTTAATAAGCCAGACGAAAAATGCACATTTAAATATTGTTCAAGAATAGATAGAAAATGCAGTTTTCGGTAAAACATACTCTAAATAAATAAACAACAGATGGAAAATTAATTAGCAATTATGATAATTACTTTTATTTATAATAGGCATAGAAATAGGGTTTTGTAGCATTTTGAGAATCATCTTAATTAATAGGGCCTACATGGTACAGAACAATATCGAAGAATAGCTGATACCCCGTGTTGAGCTCTGGTGTGGTTGGACCACTGCAGAATAGGGTAACCGCAAACAATCTGCTGCGTGTATGTAAAAGGCGACTAATAAGAACTCCCTTTTCAGTCTAAAAAGTCTTAGATATTAATGTCTTGAGAGACATATTGAATGGTACAATGGTAGAACGTCCGACTTAGGATTGAAAGGATAGAGTTCAAATCAATGTTAAGTAATAAGTTGATATTTTGCATAGATGAATGCATTTTTGCATCTAGTTAAATAATAACAATAATGTTAAATAAACGTAATCGTTAATATTCATTTCCAGGTTTATTATAATTTAGTAAATTTCCATATTTTAAATAAATGTAAATTAATTATTAAATTTGGTCCAGCATAGTTATAAATATAGTTACAGATAGCCTACCATGTAATTTTCAATTCATATTTTAAACTAGAATTATTGAATGGTTGAACTGGTAGCTCATCTGCCTGTTAGGCAAACTATTTTCTATATTCTAATTTTACGCATAAATATTTATGATATTCCTCGAATTGTTCAATAGAAATTAAATCTTGAAATGCTGCTCTAGTAGTTGAACATTATGATAACGAACTCTTACTTCTCTGAGAGATTCTGTTAAGCGCAGTAAAAATCAGTTAAATGTTAAATTTAACGTCTATTTCGTGCCTTGGCAACATGACAGAGTCGGGATTAAACTTTAAATTTACAGCTGTGCAGGCGGGCAAATTACGGACATGCTATACCTATTTTACAGAATATATTTTTAAATCAATGAATTTGAGAGTCAAATCGAATCTTAGCGATCATTAAGATGAATTTTTGTATTTCTAAACTATTTCTCTTTATATTGCATATAACCGCTGTCTTTAACAAGCTGTGTGTATTACTCTTCATTGATTATTGCATAGTTTGCCTTTATATGTTATGTGGGACACATTACGTTCCAAGTAAAATACAGATCTAATTAACTGACGGTGATATCGATAATGAAGTCCAACCTGTCAAGTTTAAGAGGTAAGTACTTAAAAGAAATTACTAGAGATGGGAATCGAACTGAACCCGAACCGAACCGAACACTAAAATCTGGAATTTTGACCGAACCCAACCCGAATCCAGACTCTGGTCGAACCTGAACCCAGACTATGGACGAACCCGAACCGAACCCAAACCCTGGCTTCTTCCAAATCGAACTGAACAGATCTCCTGAAGATCCTTTCTCCTTCGCCAGCTTCAGGAGAAAGAACAATTTCTTTTCAGCTTTTTATCAAAGGCTTCATTACGATATTATGGAAAATGTTTGAGATTATATAAAGATAATAAGAAAAATTCACATATGTATTAGTTTTTGTATTTACATGTCTTATAGTATCTAACAGTATATATTCAGGTAAGGATGGTTCCGACACAAATTTAAAAATTAATAACAGATAGCGATACAAGGAATTGTAGCGTTACAATGGAATGGTAGCGGGAAGCGAGACGGGTCTACAGAAGATAATGGAAAGTTTGACTGAAGCAGCATTCAAATATGGAATGGAGATTAACATCAAAGGGACAAAAATGATGAGAGTATCCCAGGATAGAGTTGAAGTCAATATTATAATAAATGTTACGAAATTGGAACATATAAGGAGTTTCAAATATTTAGGACATACTATAACAGATGATGGGAAATGTGAGACTGAAATATATAGTAGGATTGCACAAGCAAAAGATGCCTTCGATACTAGGAAAGAACTTTTAACAAGAAGCCTAAAGAAAGACACTACGATAAAGATAGCGAAAACCTTGATATGGACCACACTATTATATGGATGTGAAACATGGACATCAAGGAAAGAAAATATCAGGAAACTAGAGGCATTGGAAATGTGGTTATGGAAAAGAATGGAAAGGATTTTTCAGGACTCTAATAAACCATTAGTTTCACATTTGAAACCCTATGGTAAATTATGAAGTTTATTACTTTTTCTGTTGATAGCAAACGGTGTATATTGTAATCATTTTTCTGTGGAAGTACACGGGTTTACCAAATCGTCCTTATTTGACATTTTTATGTTAATAAATTGCACATTGTCTCTGAAATATTGGATCAAATTTTAGCCAAAACATTTCCACTTAATTATTAACGTTTCTAATATATAGGCTTAGTGACAAAATTTATTTTTGAATTGATGAAGCATTCTATTTGTTGATTATAATCAAGGAGAAATTTTCAGATACACAATAATGAAGCTAAATACCTATTTAATTTATTTTTATCTATTTTATCTATTTGTATTAGTTGATCAACTTACAATATTTTAAGAAATATGAAATGTACAGGAATAAACATCACTTTTCTCCTTTTTTCACTGACATATTTTTACTAAGGTCAAAAATGTGGCAGTTGTTATGAATTCGTGTATTTTTAAGCACATTTACCACAAGCAAATTTAAATGTATGTATCATAACAATTATTATTATAAGTAATGTTACATAATTGCAACATTATCCAAACCTATCGATTTCGAACTCGAATCGAACTCTTGTGAGCTGGAAAGCAACCCGAACCGAACCCGAACCCTTGTTCCAACCGAACCAGAACCGAAACTAAATTTCATTTTCAACAAACCGAACCGAACCGAACTCTCAAATTGTCAACTGCTAACCGAACCCGAACCGAACCGAACTTTCATTTTAAACGAACCGAACCGAGAAGCGAACTCTGGAAATTCATAAAATCCTCATCTCTAGAAATTACATGCATAAATGTGCAGTATAATGACGTTGGTTATCTTAATATATAGCCTATTACATAAAACACTTACAAAAGCATTGACTCCAACAGAGAGATATAGATTGTAGCAACAATAGATCGTATTCTTAATAGAATTCAACAATTCCAATTGAATGATATAAAATGTAATAATAATAATAATAATAATAATTAATAATAATAATAAAGCTTTTCTTTGGCAGCGACTGTCTATCGCTCTCCAGCGACTCAACGCGGTCGTTTTCACTTCAATTTCAGTCGCACTTTGGCTAATGCGGCATTGACATTACAGCAATAACACTTTATAACAAAGCAATTGATGAGCGTGGAGTAGTTTTATACGCAACATGGTTTACTAATAAGTGTTAAAATAGCCATACAACAACAATACGATTCGAGTGTTACTGTTATACATGACAACATTGAGCACTGTGGAACCAAATCGAAACCGATGAGTATAGTGAAGGGTCTATAAGGGGTACGAGACAGCATCTGGGTAATCAGTCAAAGGAAGGGTACTAGCGGAATGGAGGTTTACGTGTTGGTCTCAGTTCGTGGACATTTGGTAGATAGGAAAGATAAAAGAGAAAAGCTTTCAACCGCCTATGAAACTTTTCATACAGCAGGAAAGGCTGGTTAGTAGTAGTTGAAGGGGTGCGCAGAGTGGAAGGAAGAGAAATCCAGATTTGCGGGGCAGCATGCTGGAAGGAGCGCCTAGACAGCTTGCTACGAGAAGGAAAGCTCAGTCTCTCTACAGTAACTAACTTAGAGGACCTGCTATACGACTGTCTGGAGGTAGGGTGTCCCACTTGTAGTAAGTGAGACATGTAACCATAGACGGGTATAGGTATGTCAGTGAAACTGTCTTGTTTAAAATACACTCTCTAAATTTGACCCAGTGCGAGGACTTGAGGATTGTAGTGACATGAGAACATCTGCACATTTGACTTACTTCAAACACCCATCTAAGCAGACATGCAAGACTCACCTGATTCACATGGCACCTGACACCTTACAGACACGATGTACCTAAATCACCTGACACACCTGACATACCTGATACCCTGAAACACCTGATACATGGTGTTAATATTACAGCATCACCGCTGATACTTCAGATACCGATACCTATCGGACTAAATTCTATATTACTAAGGTATAAAAATCAATTCTAATTACATTATTTATTTATTACCATAATTAAAACATAATAGCCCAGATAATATTTACGCAGTTTTATCATCTTCTCATATGCATGTATATAAAAATAATTAACTACAATTCTTTAAGTTAACAAGTGATTAAGTTTCTATTCAACTGCCGCAGACAATGTGGATTTTAGAACTATAATCTTATAAAATGCCTGCAATAGTATATTGATTATTGAATCTTGATAGTTGATTTGTATCCAACAAACCAAATGCCTTTCTGATACAATATAGAAGTTAAAATGTCTATTTTATGAACATTTGCTGATTAATTTGGGAAATTTAAAAATATAAAAATAAAGGCTAACTCTCTCTTTCTGTCATTGTCTAATTTTTAGCAGGTATAACCGTGGCAGTTTAACTCGACGTCATGCAAATACGTTAAACAAATGCATCTTTAACCAAACCGACCTATTTTCAACCCGAACCAAAGTCTTAGAAGATGGAAACTGAGCCGAACCCGAACCCTGGTTCGGTTTTGTTCGGCTTACTTAAGTAAGCTGCACAAAACCGAACTCTAAAATTATCAACTGCCAACCGAACCCGAACCGAAGCGAACTATTATTATCTGCAAACCGAACCGAACTCTGGAAATGAACAAAATTACAATCTCTATACTGAGCCTGAAGCCAAACCTACAAAAACATTTCATGCGGAACATGTAACAACTGCAGGCGTTGATACACCACCAAAACTCTCATATAATTATTACTGTCATATTCTATAAAAACATCAGCAGCATCATTTTCTTGTTCTCTTGAATCTCAGTTTAGCTGGGTTCGTGATTGTTGTAAATATGCCGAAATGACGAATAATGAAATAATTGAGAACTTAATGTAAAGGTGAATCCAATGAATTTGATATCAAATAATACGTCAATCGAAATTAGGCCTACGTTAACTTAGAGATAGTGGAAGAATTATTGTGTGCAATGAGGTCATAGGGATCTTGCTCAGATGAGATGATGTTACGATGTTAAGATCATTTTCTCCTTCTCCTCATCACAGCGTGGATACTGACTTCCATCTAGCTCTCAGCTTAGAAAAATTATAGAGTTAGTTGTTATGTTTCCAACATTCCAGCAAACTTAGATGAAGGAAACACTAAAGATTGACCAATATCAGTCTGTCAGTTAGGCAGTCAATGTTTGGATACTGTTTAGTATATCAGGCAGTCGACCGGTTATTTAGTTAATTAAATAATTAATTAGTTCATTTATATGTATTTAAGGTACGATATTAATAATTGCTCATTAGTCGAATGAATTCATCTATTATTAGGCCTATGTTAATTAATTATTTAGTTAAACATATTATTACGATAGTTAAGTATTTTATTAGCTACTTAATTATTTAATTAATAACGTAAGCAAAACAATTCCTTAGAACTATTAAAGCATTGGCTTGCATTTTCCTTCATGACATGATCTGTATTCATCCACCATAATACCTCGAAACAATAGTCATCCGCATCTTGTCGTTTTTCAATAAAGGTGTGTCTTACAGGAATAATTATTCCTATATTATGATCCCTGTACCTAGAAATTGGGGACTGTTAAGGTCGTTTCTAGGAACATGTACTGTTTGTTTTAATTGTTTCATTAATGGATTTGCAGAAATTTCAGTTCTTTAACTAGCCTAATTTGAAAAGGAACAGGGCATCAGGATAGAATTAAGTTTAACACAGAGCAATTTTCAGGAGCTGAAGTCGGCAATGGCGAAAGTTACCACTCTCAACACACGGCTTTTGGAAGACATTAATAATTCGAATGAATGCATCTGACTATGCTGTTGAATACAGTCATTTTGACTTACACCATTGCTAGTTAATATATTTTATTCTATTTATATTGGCCACTAGTGTTCTCTACACCATTAGGGTAAGTGATGAAGGACAAAGGGCAAAAAGATAATCAAAAGTAATACAAGTAGGCCTATGCAGCATTTTCAGACATTAGGCCTATTGAAATTAAACTAAAAGTGATATTAAAGTTACAAAATTATCCATGTTACCAGTCCTGTGAATGTCCGAGATGTTAACCTCTGATCAGCATCTTAGACAGTATAAACATTTAAAATATTGCGTGATATTTTGCGATTTTAAAAAGTTTGAAAGATTTCAACAAACCTGTAAATGTCCAGATATTCCTTTTATGTGTTCTTACCTGAATTTACACATTTACATCTAGTTGACCACCCCTCAATCATACAAATTGCAAAATAACTAGGCAATCGAAATAAACCTGAAGTACAAGTGAAATAAATTCTAGTTACTACAGTTGAAATAGTAACAACAGGAATTTAAAAAGAAAATATTGCTTCTGCCGATAAATCTAAGCAACAGAAAATCACTACAGAGAAACACAGAGAACTAAACAGAATAACAGAGTAGCACTTAATTAGTTCAAAATTGAAACTTAAGAAAAATTCTGTAAATAATTAAACAAGATAGCCCAGTATACGATTTCAACGAACGAACAAGTCAAAATAATCAATGTTGTGACCTCTTTGACGGCCTTGTTTTTGTATGTCACTGTATATTTTGAGTGTATCGAAATAAAACATAGTTCTCTCTCTCTCTCATTTATAGAGGCTTAAGTGAATAATCAGCCTAAGGCACTTCAGAAGGGTCGAAATACAGATTACTCTAACAGAAATACAAGACACTTGCTAAAGAACACTGTCACTACTAGGCTGTCAAATATCATTCGCAAGCAATATTTTAATGCAGTTTGCTGTTAGCATTGTGTCTAAAGAAGATAAAGAAGAAAACTGATCACACATGTACATGTAGAAATATCGATCGTTAACATAAATACTTGCCAAGTAGGCCTACGGGCTAAATCAAAATGAAAATGGCGACTAGGAGGCCAATGAGAAACTATTTGAGAAGTCATATTTTCCCGAGCTAACACCCACATTATTATTTAGGTATAGTTTAGTGGTTACGCATAGATTATGTCATCTCCTATTTGACAATTTTGCACATCCCTTCACTCCTATAGTTAAATTTCCACATATGTCTCACCCGTCTCCTGTTCGATGACATCATCTACGAATACTTACAATAAGGAGATATTAAGCTCCTTATTTCAATTGCATGCTATCTTCTATCTGCCTACAGATGCAGATAAGACTATGAAATTAATTCTAAAATGCGCATTAATTAACAAATTTAAGGAGTAAGCCTAACGCTATCATTAGACAACAATTCAATCCGACATTTATCCGAGTTACTTTTAGTCTTGCAGTCAAATTTATGAATGATGGAAAAAAAGTCTTTTCTAAAATATACACAGCTGCAGCTCTCTCTCTTAGTGCACTGCCTACTGGCAGGTTCATGGTACATAACGCCTCCACTCTTCACTGTCTTTCGCCTTCCTCTTCATTTCCACATATGAGTGGGTCTTTAAATCATCTAACATACCTAATCTCGGCCTGCCCCTGCCTCTTTTTCCTTCCATTCTACCCTCTATGACCTCTTTTAATAGACCTTCTCCCCTTAGAATTTGTCCAATCCATCTCTTCTTCCTATTTCTTAATACACTTATAAACTCTCTCCAGGACTTCCTAATTTTTAACCTTTTGAGTCCAGCTAATCCTCTCCATTCTTCTCCAAATCCACATTTCCAATGCCTCCAGTTTCCTAATATCTTCCTTCCTTAAGGTCCATGTTTCAAATCCATATAATAGCGTGGTCCACATCAAAGTGTATCCACACAGCTGCATATAGCGAAAATAATTTGAGTTCTACTGTCGCACATGACAACTTCGAGCACTCTGAAACCAAATAAGGGCGAATCATCAAAAATAGGATCATTTCATTCAATGGAAAAACTGCAGCATCGGAGAAACCCAATTCAATCACGATACTTTACCCCATTTCAGTAATTCTATTACCTCAATAGGCCTAGTTGTTAAATTTATTTAAATGGTTTTGATTATATTCTACGAAACTAGTATCTTGCATTTCACATTCTCCTAGGCCCCAAATATAAATTTTTCTTGATGCACTCAACAGTTCGAAGCAAGCTGATGAGATAATATAGTTAACTTCACAAATCTATAAGTTTCCACTCACAATTAATTTTTATCACACAGACCTATTTAGAGGAGAAAGATAACGATACTTTTTTCATAATTCTTTTACTATGTAATACAGGGAGAAATACTTGTACAGATTGTTATAAAAAATAGACCACTTCATAAGAGAAAATTAATATATTATGCAGCTGTGCTACTCTCGTGCAATTCAAACAGGACTACTGCAACTCCCTATTTCTAAATCGTCCTAGTTGCGAGATTGACAGGTTGCAGTTCTTTCAGAATTCTCTTGCAAGCGCAGTCCTTCGTAGCTCCAGTATTCTCATGTCACTACAATCCTCAAGTCCTCGCACTGGCTCAAAGTTAGAGAACGTATTTTAAACAAGACAGTTTCTCTGACATACAAGTCCATCACCACTCCCGTCAATGGTTACATGTCTCACCTATTATAAGTTAGGCAACCTACCTCCAGGCAGTCGTCTGCCAGGTCCTCTATGTTAGTTACTGTAGAGAGACCGAGCTTTCCTTCACGTAGCAAGCTGTCTAGGCGCTCCTTCCAGCATGCTGCCCCACAGATCTGGATTTCTCTTCCTTCCACTCTGCGCACCCCCTCATCTATTCCTGATCAGCTTTTCCTACACTACGAACAGTTTCATAGGCGATTGAAATCTTTTCTCTTCGACTTTTCATATCCACCAAACGTCCACGAACTGAGACCAACACGTAAACCTCCATTCCGCTAGTACCCTTCCTTGGACTGACCACCCGGATTTTGTCTCGTACCGTTTATAGACCCCTCACTCTTCTCATTGGTTATTATTTGGTTCCACAGTGCTCACTGTTGCCATGGATATCAGTAACACTCTAATCGTATTGTTGTTGTATGGCTATTTTAACACTTACTAGTAAACCATGTCGCTTGTAGAACTACCCCACACACATCAATAACCATGTTATAAAGTGTTATTGCGGTAATGTCATGCTACGATGACGTCCATGATATCATTCGTGGATGAGGAAATGGACGTTAAACCTTTATTATTATTATTATCATTATTATTATGAATATTATTATTATTGTTGTTGTTGTTATTATTATTATTATTATTATTACATTTTATATCATTCAATTGGAATTATTGAATTAAATTAAAAATACGGTCTCTTGATGCCACTATCTATATCTACCTGTTGGAGTCCAAGCTTTTGTGAGTGTTTATATTTAGTAGGCTATAGATATTAAGCTAACCAACGTGCTTCTACTGTCCATGTATGCATGTAATTTCTTATAAGCACTTACCTCTTAAACCTGACAGATTTGACTTCGTAATCGATTTCACTGTCTGTTAATTAGGTCGGTAACTTATTAACGTAAAGTGTCCCACTCACCATTTAAAGGTAAAATATGCAAGAATCAATGAAGAGTAGGTTTAATAGACACAACTTGCTAAAGGCTGTTGTTATATACAATATAAAGAGAAACAGTTTGCGGGAGGCTACTATGCTTAGCAATTACAGTTCATTGTTAATAGTTATAGCAAAACTCCATCTTAATGATCGCTAAGATTAGATTTAAAAAATATTTTCTGTAGAGTAGATATAGCATGTCGGGTACGATACACGTTTGGACAGCTGTACATTTAAAGATCTAATCCCGATACTGACATTTTGTCAAGGCACGAAATAGACATTAAATTTAGCATTTAACTGATTTATACTGTGCTGAACAGCATCTCTCAGAGAAATAAGTGTTCGTTATCATAATTTTCAACCACTAGCACAGCATTTCAGGACTACATTTCTACTGAACGATGATTTCGATGTATATCATAAATATTTATGCGTAATATTAGAGTATACAAAATCTTTATGCATATCAGACAGATGAGCTACCAACTCAGCCATTCAAAAATTCTAGCTGACCTATATGAATTGAAAATTAAATGGTAGGCTAACTATGACTGTATCTATATCCATGCTGGGCCATTTTTACTTATTAAGTTACATTTATTTAAAATATGGAAATTTACAAGATTATAATAATCCAAAAAAGTTTATATTAACGATTGCGTTTATTTAATTCTATTGCTATTACTTAACTAAAAAGAGGCATACGTCTATGAAAAATTTCAACTTTTAACTTAACACGTATTTGAACTCTATCCTCTGAATCCTAAGTCGGACGTCCTACCATTGTACCATTCCATGTGCCTCTCAAGAAATCAGTATCTAAGAACATCTTGAACTGAAAAAGGAGTTTGTATTTAAGAAGTTTAAAACGAAGCTGCGGTGAAATTCACCGTCGTCAAATGACAGAGATGCAGTTGACGTTACTATTCAGGAACTATAGATGTATCCTTGCATTAAACTAACCTATATCCTCTTAATCGTTAGGCAGACTATCTAGCAAAGTACCATACGCCTCTCATGAAATCAATATCTAAAAATATGTTTTATATAATTTATATGAAAAACTAGTTTCATTTAGAATTTATAAATATGACGCTGCATTTAAATATATTTAATCACACACTTGACACACCTAATACACCTGACACACTTATACACCTGATACACCTGACTCTCCTAAATCACCAGACACTTCTGAAACATCTAACACACCTGACACGTGAAACACCTGACTCACCTGACTATATCAAACATACTCGAATCAGTTGACAAGGATAGCACACATGAAACGCCTGACAAATGACACACCTGATAGACCTGACTGACCTTATTCAACTGACTCATCAGTACACCTGATACACTTGAAACACTTAACTAAAATGTCTCACATGAATCAGCTAACCCACCAAGGATGACACACTGACACACCTGACAAAACTGAAACACTTAGCACACCTGAATCACCTAGCACACCTGACACGCCTTACTCACATGACTCACCTAATTATTCCTAACAAACCCGAATCACCTTCTACACCTGACACACCTGACACATCTGACTCACCTGACATACGTAACTACTCCTGATTCACCTGACATACCTATCACAACTGACACATCTGATAAACTTGAAACACTAACACTTGACTTACTTCAAACACCGTACATACCTGACATGCATGATTCACCTTACTCATATGACACCGGACACCTAACACACACGACGTACTTGAATGACCTGACACATCTGACGCACTTGATACACCTGACACAACTGACGTACGTGAATCATATGACAAATCTGACGCACTTGATACACCTGACACACCTTATGCACATGACACACCTGAAGAACTTTACACACCTGACACACCTGACGCACAAACTGATGGGAAAACTGACGAGTGTCAGATTTTAAAACTGATGGAAAAACCATCAAATTCATCTGAACAGATATCTGTTAAGATATATTTAATCGTGGGTGGACGCGTCAGTTTTCAGATCTGAAGACTTGTCCCGCCTACCAATAATTTTGGCAAACATATCGGCCTAAACCTATTTTAATTTGAGCATTCTAAAAAGAAATTAATTTTTTAATGAGTAGGGCCTAATTAATACAAAATTATTATAAATCGCAAAGATGTTTTTGACATACAGAGATAAGCGATACCTATTTAAATATAATTTTAAAATTTCAATATTGATTTTCATAGATAAATTTATTGACTCGTGGCGCCCTGATGGAGAGCTCGCCTGTACAACGAGAGGTCGCGAGTTCGGGACTGCGTTGCGACGTGAAAAATAAAAACATAGTCGTGCAAATGTGTTGATGTCAAACCGATATAAACGCGACTTTAATGTTCAATTTCCTATCCTAGACCCTTTCGTGTCGATCCCGAATAGGGATATACGGAACGCTCAACGGATTTTTTTAATTTCAATACTAAACACCTTCGTTAAACAAATTAAAATTTTATATTTAAAATTTCAATTGTAAACACCTTCGCTAAACAAATTAAATAATAATTTTGTTTATAGTCAATCTCTATTGTATTTCTCAACAATAGAAATGCCAAGCGCTATTTATAAACAGGCCGTTTGGCGGGATTTAGCGCATTTGGTTTAGTTGCGCGTTATTTATCGAACTTAAGCTACACCGACCTCAGTTAGTACTTTGTGAGTGCCCACCTTGGAAGACAGAGTGTTGACAGCTTAGGAAGGAAAACTCCAGGGTGATGGAAGGTCATTCTTAATTTCGCGCCGGCTGCAATTAATGCGCCACCAAAAGGAAACAATTACTGATAACCATGGAGAAGAAGGAGAAAATAGGCATTAAACAAGCATCTCTGCTTCCTGACTCATTGTGCCGTTATGTTATTTTATGTTATATATATATATATATATATATATATATATATATATATATATACACGTATATAGGCCTACATGTAATAAACTTTGTATACACGGGTATATAGAAATATAAACTAAATAGTAACGATGATGCAGAAAACTTAATAAGGCAGAATACTTACCATGTGGTTGTATAGACTATAACTAGTATTATATTATACTGTTGTATTGATAGTGAAGTATTGGGTGGATATGGAGTAACGGTTAGAGTGTTCGCCTCGGATGCAATTGGCCTGGATTCAAACGCACAATCCACTGAAAAAACACAGACTAAATGAGATCTACATATATGGTGAACGTAATTGAAACTAATGATAATAGTTGAACTTGTCCATACAAAATAGGCAGGGGTATTATTTAAGATTTAGATTAAAATATACAATAATAAAAATGAGCCTATTAAATCATTGAATGATACTTCCACCATTTGGACAGCCACCATCATTCAGGGGATGGGCAGTTCTCAAATTGGTAGTTTAAATAGCTCAAAAAGATATTGATTGGCTATAGTAATATCAACGCCAGTCACGAGCGCTGCAGTCTGGAAAAAATTGACAGCTAATTAGCATAACTGATCAGATATCTGAACAGTTAAATTTGACCATGTGTGAGCGATCATCAGTTTTATCTGCAGATAAATTTGACAGTGTGTGGCCAAATTATCTGTTCAAATCTCATATCTGAACAGATAAACTTGACCGTGTGTGGACGAATCAAATTTATCTGAACAGATATCTGATCAGATATCTGTTCAGATATATGTCAGTTAAATTGTACCGTGTGTGGGCTCTGTCAAATTTATCTGAACATATATCTGTTAAGATAAATTTGATCGTGTGTGGCCACTTTAAGGCATAAATTCTTTTGAAGGGATTAACTAGTTTATATAGATCCCTCAGCCAGATTTTCTAAAGTTGTTCGGCTGGCAAACGTAATTTTTAGGATAATAACCGGATTAGCCGCATTTGAGAGTGAGACACATTTTTTAATAACTTTTGGCCGGTAAACTTTAAATTAGACTAATAACTTTCTTCATTATTATATTTAACTCTGTCTTACATTTTCTAAATATATAATTGCATTCAAGTTTTATAGGCCTACAAGTATAAATCATTTCTAATAGCTATCATTTCTAACAGTTGTTACAGAAAAAAATCAACATTTAGAGAAATAATTAAATTTATAAATAATTCAATTTATTTAATTTAAATATATATTGGCCTAAATTAAATCAAAGCTATCATGTACGGGCCTTCTGCTGATATTTTTCAGTTTTCTGGCAGACAGGCTGCAAAGTTTACTGTTCGCTACTAATCCAGTCTTTGAAGACATACACTCTACAGGCACTGATTCATAATGCGAAATCAGTAATTTTAATTACCGAAATATTAAACTAAAAACCCTACTAGCTCCAATATAAAATTTAAAATACCGGTTTTGCCGTTATGTTAGAGTCATAAATATTTAAGCGACTGAAACATTATCCTCAAAAATCGCTAACGAAAGAAATTATTAACAAAGTATAGCATTTATTGTTACTTTAATTATCGACAATAAGCGTCAGTGATAATTGTAGTAGCAAAAGGGAGAAACTGTCAAACAACTTCCACGAGTATTACGTATTGCATAACGTATACCGCTCATCGACAAATCCAGACAACAATAACCAAACTAATGACTCGGCTATCACACAAAGCAACAAACAACTTGCAATGGTAAAATAAATAAATAACAAAATAATAGGATTTGTTTGGTTCTAAAGTAAAAAAAGTGATATTGTGCCGGTACCATTAATTTAATAAGATATTCTTTTCATTTCATTACGAGAATATTATTTGAGAAAGAGGTAATAATTTGATTAACCACGAAGTCTTCCAGCGGATTTTCGGCTAAGAGCTATTCACAGCGAATTCGGTTAGCCATCAAAATTCTCGGCGGATGATCGGCTTACATAATTTTCGACTCCCTCGGCTAGGCGTCGGCTGAGGTTTAAATTTATATATAGAGCGTTCCTTATGGAGAGAGAAAGTAGCATGTGAGTAAGAGTATGTATCTTGGCCCTACTACTTTCATATATATATATATATATATATATATATATATATATATATATATGTATATATATAATGTATATATATATATATACATACACATATATGTATACATATATACATATATAGACATATATAATGGAATAGTAAAGCTTTCAATACGAGGAAGAGATTACTAGCATAAAGTCTGAAAATATCCCCGAAGATTAAAGTTGTAAATCTTAAGACTTTATGTGGACCACGCTCTTGCACGATTGTGGAGCATGGACACTAAGAAAGAAAAATATCAGGAAACGGGAAGTATTCTGAATGTGGCAATGAAGAAGAATGGAGAAAATCAAATGGACTGACAAAATTACGAAAAATAAGTGTAAAATAGGGTAAATAGATAATTGATAGATATCGTAGGGAATAGAAAGAAACACAGGATGTGACATTTAGCTGAGAGGGAATGGTTTACAAGAAGAGGTAATTGAAGGAAGAATGGAATGAAATTAGTTAGCGGAAGACCAAAACTTGGGATTCTTTATGATTTGAAAACTAATCCGTGTGTTGACATGAAGAGAACTGCAGATGAGAGAATTGTACAGGGGATGTAGGGGTTATATGGGGCAAGTCCGACCAGAGACTCTCTCTCGAAAATTTTATATGTCTGTTGACATATGTTCATTGTTGTAAAGAACAAAGAATCGAGAAGTTTGAGCGCTGATTATCAATCAAAAACAGTTAAATATACTTTTAGTTCAAATCCTTAAAAAATATTTACATTTTCAAAACATTGCATTTCTAACAGTTTCAGTTTCAGCCTAATGCTACTAGTACAGAAAATTTCGTCGTGAATTTAGGTTTCTTTTAATGAATTAAGAGCTAGAATCCACTCATTGTTAATAGCATACTGATTTTGATTGTCTTAAGTATGGAGACCATATGGGGCAAGTCCGATCGGGGCAAGTCCGATCAACTTTTTATTGAGTGGTCTTGCCCCATTAAAGTAGTCATCAGTTTAAGTGAAACACTAACATAACTTTTGTTATCATTTTATCCAGAAAATAGTGAAAAATTACTTGTGAAATACATGTAAGTAGAAAGCTGGTGTTTGCACACGTGATCAAATTGCTCATGCTCGAGCAATAATTAACGCTATAATGACTATTCGAAAGGCTGCTGAAGAATTGAACCTACCTTTTTCGACTCTTAGAGAAAACCTAAAAAGGGTTTGACAGATTATTATTTTAAATTAGTCTAGTCGTTTAATGTCCTTGATCATTGCAAGTTTTATTAATATAATTGTTTAGTTAGGTGATTGTTCCTGTCATAGACATAGGCGTACCCAGCAAGTGCAGGTTTTTTCAAGAAGGACTAAAAATAATAAAAATATCGTCTAATATTAAATAGACTAACAATTGAGTAACCTATTCTATGGTAGTTATTAATAATTAATAATAATAATGACGATAACTAGTTAGTTTTTAGTAATTTGTATTTTATGCTTTTAGGAGGAATTGCCACTAGCAAAGGACAAATCAAGCCAGTGTTCAGTGCAGCAACTGAGATGGAGCTCAAAAAGTATTGCACAGACGTTGATGACGACACCTGACGATGACAGCGATGATGAACTGCAGGAAATAGTAAATCTTCAACCAAGTCAATGGAGTAGCAACAGTATGTGGCCGGCCACCGAATCACGTGTGCTTGAAATGTATAACAAGAGACTGTCACCAGAGGTGCATAGAAGACCGTTGGCACATGGAATGTCCCCTATTGAGAATTTGGGAAGGGTGGGGAGTTATGGTTCAGATGCATGTTGTTACTGGGCATAATAGACTTGTTCTGGTTGTGATATTCTGGACAACTATATGTGCGATCATTGTAAAAGTGATTGCGTTATTAGGACTATGATATGATGCAATGTGATACTATGAGTTTCTTTGATAGGAATATGCCTCCTTCTTTTAGGACAAAAAGCATATAATAGTATTGACTAGACGTATTGCATTGTGTGTACTACTTCAGGGGGCACTAAGCTATATTATAAATTAGTTAGTTTAAGATTTAACTATTTTATTTATTTGTTGATTATCGATACATGAATGATCCGATATCGATACTTGAATGATTATACTGATCCCAACGTAAAAAGTGAGTGGACTTGCCCCACATTAAATGCCATGGACCTGCCAATAGCACGACACGTTAAAAATGTTATCTGGCACTACAGGAATAGATGATATTCCAACAGCGTTATTGCAAATGATGGAGGGAGACACATTAAAAAAGCTTGTAAAAGGACGTGCTGGAGTGTAGGCTACAGTGCTGGTATTTATGCACCTCTAAATACCATATTTGACCAGATTATTTTACCAAATCAGTGGTTATCCCAATTCAAAAAAGCTTATGCTATTAAACTTTTTTATTATTGAATTATATGCTTAATATGATAATTATGCTTAATACTATATGCTTAATATTATCGCTTATATCTGCAATATACCATAAATTAGCAGAAAGCAAACACGGAGATATACTAGCAGAGGTACACACAACAAAACAGTGTTTCCACTTAAACATACATCTACTAACTGATTTCACTGTAGTCTTAAACGATCTACACAATAATTTCTAAAATTCAAATTGTCATAGTTACAAATATTTTTAGCAAGGTTACATTTAGGCCTCTGCTACATTTGTGTCATATCTCCCTTTAATACTCTGAACTCCAAACACACTCTTACAGAAAGTCGTAATTTGCTTTGTCCATAGCAGTAAAATACTTTGCGCATCGCTTTATTTGTAGAGTCCAGGCTATTTAAATCCGTTTGCATTAAATCAATAGTATTGGTCTACAATAAAATTGATAGGCATACTGCTATTGTTTTTAATTAACGGCTTGTAAAATGTACGCCATATATATATATATATATATATATATATATATATATATATATATATATATATATATATATATACATGCATCTTTATGTATACATGTTAATATATATATATATATATGTATATATATATATATATATATATATATATAGCGTAAAAAACTAATTGTAACGTAAGTTTCCTCACTCGAAAGTGATGTCCGTGACACGCTAGTCCAGGATTTGAAACCTGCACATACTGATCCGCGGTCGAATATCTTACCGATATCGCCTAGGGTCCCAGCCAGTATATATATACAATGTATATATATATATATATATATATATATATATATATATGTAGATATATATGTATATATATATATATTTATAATATATATATATATATATATATATATATCATATATATATCATACATATATAATATTATATACAATGTATTAAAGAAATATCCATTATACACTGTGATTTTTATAACTGATACCCCATATTGTTTTTAAAATAAAATCATAAGTTCTTGATTAATGTTCTTTAAATTTACCGTGCTTGACCAGCAGCCAATTTTACGAAAGATAGTGAAATTTTGTTTTAATATCTTTAATAACGTGAAAGTTATAGTTTTGCGAGTAGGAGTGGGGTCAGATAAGAAATTTCCAGTACAGGATTACGGGCGTGTTACTTGCAGCGTAAAATTATCTCTTAGAAAATAATAGCGAACACGTCACATATAAATTCTGCTAATGCAATTTTGAAGAGCAATCACTTCTTTACAAAAAAAACTACGTGCTGATATGTTCTTAGTTTACAATGTTATTGAACTTTTAATACATGCATCCGTGAACAACCTTTTACAGCTGATGCTGAAACTAAAAGCAGCACTCAAACTGAACAAACAGGAAAAGATACATGCATGTATTAAAAGTTAAATAACATTGTCAATTAAGAACATATCACGCGTCGTTTACGTCGTCGGTTTAAAAAGAAACGATTGCTTTTCAGAGAAGCGTTAGCAGAATTTTTATGTGACGTGTTCGTTTTTATTTTATAGCAACAATTTTACACTTCATATAACACGCCCGTTATCTTGTATTGGAAATTTTTTATGTGACCCTACTCTTTTCGAAAAACTATAACTTTGACGTTATTAAATATATTCAAACGAAATTTATCTACGTTTTGTAGAATTGGCTGTAGGTCAAGTACGGTAAATTTCAAGAACATTGATCATTTCATTACGACTTTTTGGTAAAAGCAATGTGGTGTATCAGTTATAAAAAACACAGTGTATATAATACATTGGCCTATATATATATATATATATATATATATATATATATATATATATGTGTGTGTATATATACATGTATATATATATATAACATATATAGGCATATATATAGTACTTATATATACATGTATAGTATAAATAATACGGCCCACGGAGTGCTGAGGCGGGTATATACCTTCCCTCCCTGTCCCTAACATTAGCCATATCTATACATATAAAAGTTGCACGAAAAATATAAAATTCAAAAATGAGAATCAGAAACCCAGAAGCTCCACACATTAAGGCTACCACAGATACAAAGATGGAAACCCAGTGAAGCGTATCATTACATGAATTAATTAAAATCCGAATTGAAATATTCAAGGGAAGCAGTGTGCATCTGAAGTTAGCTATAGTGTAGTGGTCTGCGCACTTGAGGCCAAATCAAGAGGTCCGGTTTGCGCTTCCCGGTAGCTGACGGCTTTTACACACTCTCCCTGTACATCTTGGTGACGTACCTTGCATAGTGGTCCCCAGGCACATTATTCCGCTCGTTTTCGCTCCTTCTGGGTCCTCGGAAGCCAGTGTATATTTCCTTGTTCCGGTGGCCATTGAAACCATTGGCCTGATAAATACCGAAGGAGTTGACTTTATTAATGGCATAGGCAGACTTATTGGAGAGAAAACCGGTGATAAGAGAGAGACATCTTTTCTTTGGCAAAGGCTTTCCATGACTTTGCAAAGATTTAATGCAGTCTGCTTCAGCAATTCTTTTAAGCCGATTGATGACCTCAAGTGGCCGGGCGGCGATTAAGCACGTATTGCTTGAATCGTTTTAATCAAACCTCAGGTTCTTTTTACAACGTGGTAAAAAATTTAATAATAATAATAATAATAATAATAATATTAATAATACTAGTAATAATAATAATAATAATAATAATGAAAATAATAATAATAATTTTAATTAAATTAAATATTTCTTTTATCTTATTTTTAACCCAGGGCCCTGTACAGCCCAGGGCATTAAAAATAATAATTATTATTATAATTGATGAAAAATATGTCCGTTCTAGATTTAGTAAATGTACTGTACATTGAATTGTGTGTAGAATTGACATTTGCAGTGTACAGTACATTTATGTAGTCTTGTAATTATAATAATAATAATAATATTAATAATAATAATAATAATAATAAGAGTCTTAACGTTTGCTTCCTCATACAGGGAAGATGTCAAGGACGTCCCAACAGCACACATCACTTCAAATGAATTCACCCAGAACATTCGGCAAAAATGTGCTGAGGAGAAGGCGGAAGTTTTACCCATACATTATGTAGACTGTAGCTATATACATGTAACTATGGTTACAACTAGAATAATAACTAAAATTTAAGTTATAGACTTAACTAAACTGAAACCCCAGGGACGCATTTACGACCCATTAGTTGTGCTAAAATCGTAAATATACGTGTTAATGAAAATGTAAATAAATCTTGTAACTAATAGTAACAGCTCTTATATTTAACTATTAGTGTGTATATGATGCTGCAATAACATAATATAATCTTTACATTTTTAATACAAATGCGACAAAATTTCCCATAAGCCCTATGCTGCATCACAGAAACTTTATTAGAATTCTTAGGTTTGACGTCTTTATTTGAGTTCCTGGTCCTAGAGCCGGGTCAATGAAGACTCTATCGCTTTAACTGTTAGTAATCGATACTTGAGAGGATTTAGTCATGTCACATATGAAATCGTATTCACCAACTGGGGGACGCGTTACGTTAGAACACTTTCTTGACAAAGGTTGACATTTCGGTTGTATTTGTATTTTTTCAAGAGGGTCGCTTGTGGGTGAAGGCTTGCCAGTGTGATTCATGAGGCTCTGCCAAAAGGGTAAGTTAAAACTGGGGTTGAACCTCTAGATCCAACGCAGAAAATACAACCCTGGTTCACACATATACATATCGCCAGGCATTGTAGATTCTAACACATCTCCGGCAACTGAACTATCTGCATTTATGCGCTTCTGACGACAATGTGTACAATGTACAATTCCTACCATTGTAATTGAGATTAACGTAAAAACCTCAATTTTATTGTTATTATTATTTTTTACCCCGGTGTAAAGAACCTGGGGTTTGATCAAACGATTCAAGCAATACGTGCTGAATCGCCGCTGAATAATAATAATAATAATAATAATATTTATTATTATTATAATAAATAAAATTGTTTATTATTATTATTATTACTATTATTATTACTATTATTAATATTATTATTAGTAGTAGTAGCAGTAGTAGTAGCAGTAGTAGTAGTAGTAGTAGTAGTAGTAGTAGTAGTAGTAGTAGTAGTAGTAGTAGTAGTAGCAGTAGCAGTAGCAGTAGCAGTAGCAGTAGCAGTAGCAGTAGTAGTAGTAGTATGCATTTCTGCACACCTATGCGTGCAAGCAACTTTTGCAATCGTAGGTACGGGAAAAAGAAGGCAGCACACTAGTCCCAATCCACTCCATTAAATAAAAAATGTTTTAAGCTTGGATTTAAAGGTAAATGTTTCGAGTTCATTTCGCAGCGATGCGGGTAGTCTATTTCAAGTTGATTCAGCTGCGCTTGTTAAATTTTAACAACAGTATCGATCTTGATCACTTTGATATTATGTAAAAATTTAGCAATATATAGGCCTACATGACAAAAGAAATTAATTTTATGAATAAATTTCAGATTTTGCATTTCTATGTTAAACTTTAGTTACACATAGAAATACTTATTGTTATATATATATATATATATATATATATATATATATATATATATAAAACAATGTACTTAGATCTATACACACTTATATAACACACATTCATATAACACTTTTAACAATAAATTCATAAAAATGTATAACTTATAGGAGACATATTTTCAATAAGCGGTTTGCTTAAATACAACAGTACGTTTCTTAGGTTCTAAACCTGCTGCTTTACTCCCTGAGACTTGATCAGTCGCGACTAAGGAAGCCTCCAACGTCCAGTACCAGAGGACTTATTCTTTAAAGTTAAGAACTTGGGCACAGCAACTGGAGACTGGGACTCGATAAGCGTGGACTTGTTCTTTACAAAAGCTGAAGCAGACTCATCTTTCAGCCTTTCAGATTCTGACGCTTCTCCGGTGGCTGAACTATCAACATTTCTGAGATACCGACGACGACTACTATTTACGCAAAGTGAAAATACTACCGACAGAATCAAGATAAGCATGATACTAATTGCTACTAGTACTGCAAGTATTATATTTAAGTTGTCTGGAGTAATGCGTTGCTCTTGAGGCTCGTGTTCTTCAGTAGAACTCTCAGTTGAATCCACCGTCGTGTAATCAGTTTCGAAAGCACTTCTCTCTGAAATGATTTCTGCAAATATTATAACCCAAGTATTCTTAACTTTATAGTCATTGACATATTAATACAGACTTTATGAGCATATGCTTCAACATCGCTTGATTAACACTCGGATTACCAATGGGAGGGGGAGGGATTTCGTCGGACCCACTATTCATATTCTGTTATATTTAAGACTACGTTTTATTGAAACCATTTTAAATATTGTTAGTGTCGAAAAATTAACTCTTTACACTAGAATTGCGTTGAGAAAATATTATTTTTGCAGAGAGGCTCTAAATATAAATGTGTAGGTCAATATATTTTAGGCAATTATATACTTATAGTAATATAAAATGGTTTTAAATGGGTGAAAAATAATCGAAATACAGCGCCAAAATCAGCATAGAACATGCAAAATTGAAATCTTGATCATTATAGTGATAATAGGATAAGTAGCAGTGAGAGTGAGACTTTAAGTGAAATCGCAATAATTTGCGCTTAAATATGGTTCTATTGGTAAAGAAATTAAATTTATTTCTTAATTTCATGAGTTCCACAGTTTTAGGAAAACTGTTTAACAAGACCTACACATCGGAAATTCATGTTGGCCAATGTAAAATGATACTGGACTTCCGAGTGTCAAGTTTTAGCGATTTACTATATGCAACTGCTTAATGACAAAGACCCAGCAAATAGCGATGCAAATGTTCTTTTTAAGAAGATATGAAATATTCTTACTGTCACGTGTGGAAAACTATATCCTTGTCTTGTGTCCGAATTGTTTGAAGAATTGACCAACCGGTGACTGCACGTGTCGTAGAAGGCGACTAAAGCATTAAGATATATACCAACGTCAGAAAAGGCGTTCGGTTGGTGAGCGCCTAGGCTCCAGAAATTGCTACAAAAATTTAAACGAATTGAAAAGTCTCAGTGGATTGTCTGGTAGTGTGGTGTAGGACTGAGAGGATTTGAGATAATCTATTTGTATCCCGACCCTGGTTAAACGGGCATTCAAGGGAAGATGATGATGAGAAAAACTATATTCGTAGAAATTTCGTTCCATTCTAAAACTTACGACTATTCCGAGAAGAATACTTTCTTAGAAACACATTTCTAAACAATACAATTAATACTTAATGATCAGTGACCTCAGTAAGGCTATCATGGTTGATAGAACGTGGTCATTGCTAAATCGTGATATTTTTGATAGAACGCGATGTTCATTGATAAAAGGTGCGATTCAGTCAATGAGGCAAGAAAAGAATGATTATAATAATAATATTAATAAAGGTTTAACGTCAGTTTCCTCATACAAGGATGATTTCAGGGACGTCCCCCCATCACATGTCACTACAAATTTATTCACTCCAAACGCTCTGAATAAAAAATATGTGCATAAAATAAATTAGCAAACATTTTTTGTTACCATGCTAATGCGTTTGTAAATGTGCTCCTATGGGATCATTGGATACATGCGAAGGTTAATGTATTCCATTAACCTCTGTCCAGTCCAAGAAATTTCTAATAAAATGAAGTTTAATGAAAGTTATTAAAATTTCAGGAAGCATGATAGACTGAATATTTCAAGATGGTATCAATGCTATATCTTAAATAGTTACGTCCCCATTAATACATAATATTCCATGTAAAACCTGTAACGTATAAAACTATCCTTTTACAACACAAGTCAGTCCACGCAAAAATAATACATATAGGCTACGACTATGGTATAGAACTTAATGATCTCCCCAGGTTTCATGAGATAAAATTGTATAAATGCCGACTATAGCATGTAATATTTAATGATTATATTTATTAAACTTAACTATACAATATTATTACTTTACAATTAGACTATCTTCAGGGTGAGTAAAAAATGATTATACCTGAAAAAAAATTGAATGTCCTAGGCTATTTTTAATATTTTTAAGTCAAACCTTTACCAGGTAAAAAAGGACTAATTTCTGATGGGGTGGCCAATTTTCATCCAATTTGGTACATAGATTGTCCAGTTATGCAAGTTTCAGCAGAGCAACCCCCCATTTTTAACTAAAAATGGCGTTTGCAACATCAGTAAGGGCAGATTGCACTTTATTGACGAGAAGACAAAAGTGAACTCTCATTGTTACGTCAATACTTTGCTTCCGGAGCTATTTGATGATTGCTACTCTCTTCTAGCAAATAGTTTCATCTTTCAGCAGAATGGTGCTCCGCTCATGCATCTCGTCATGCACAGGAATGGATCAGCGAGAGAAACCCGGATTTCATCAAGAAGAATGAATGGCCTCCTAACTCTCCCTATCTTAATCCTCTGGATTACTATGTCTGGGGAACCATGCTGCATCTCTATCAGAAACACCAGCCGAAGCCTAAAAACAGGACAGAACTGCAGAAAGTGCTATAATAAATCAGGGAGAGAGTGCCCAAAGCTGGAATCAACAAGGCTGTCCTAGCATTCCGAAAGCGACTGCAGTCCTGCACAGCAGCTGGAGGAAAGCATATCGAATAGTCAGTAATGCTAGCAGATACAACTGTTTCTATCTGAACCACCGCAACGACCATTTTCAGGGCTAAAATAAAAATAAAATAAAATATTTATTTTCAGCACGTTCAGAAATTGGGGGTTGCTCTGCAGAAACTTGCATAATTAGTCAATATATATACCAAAATGGATGAAAATTGGCCTCCCCATCAAAAAATAGTCCTTAAGTATTTGGTAAAAGTTTGATTTGAAAATATCATCAATAGCCTGAGATATTCAAATTTTTTCCAGGTGTATTTTTTTACTCACCCTCTATATATAAATTATAAATTTAAACGTTAAATCTATACTTTATAATATATAAGACTTATCCGATACCTGCACTGAGACTAATTGATACATTTCTGATGACTTTCTTTAACGTAACTTTTATTCCAACAGGATGATTTGATGAGCAAATCATATTAGACGTCAGTAGAACGACGATTTGCTACAAAGCAAAATTATTTAATGATTGAACTGAATGCTTTCATGTAATTTTCAATTAATTAAAATTAATGTTAACCAAAAGTCCAATTTTCATCTAACGTTAAGCCCAAGAATTTGGTAACATATGTTCAATTAATACAGTCATTATCAAGAGACACACTTAAATTGTTAATTCGAATAAGAGCTTCATCGTCTCTAGTAAAAATAAACACTCATTATAGTGAAATGATCAACTACGTTTATATCTATCACTTTTAATATCACATGTTTAAACCGTTAGGCAATTTTTAGCCCATTTTTCATATAACCAGTGCAGTGAATGTCCGAGATTTTATTCTCAGATCAGCGCGACTGGGGTAGAATAAAATATAAGACTTAGAGCAATTTACAGTTAGCTTATTAGTTATAAACAATTTACTTATATCAGAGCCAACTAGATTCGCAGAGATAAACAATTCATCAACTGACTTATGCTTAACAAATAAATTAGAAATATCAGCATATAGTTTAGTGGACCAAAATGTACAGGCATGATGTATATTATTAATATAGATTATAAAAAGTAAAGGTCCTAAAATGGAACCCTGAGGAACATCGATACTAAGAGGTAACACACTTGATATGCTGTCACCAATTAAGGTGTATTATTTTCTTTGAGATAGATAAGAGTTAAACCAATCATAGGCAGTACCACGTGTTCCATAAAATTTTAATTTGTGAAGCAAAATATTAGGATCAACAGTATTAAAGGCTTTTAAGATATCTGAAAATATACATAGTGACTTGTTTTCATGATTATTTTCAGTAGATAATAAATTAAGACTAGAGAAAATAGTATCAGTGGTAGAAGGGCCGGATCTAAAACCAAATGGATTTTAATTAAGGATTTCGAACATATTTAGAAATGCAGTTATGCTTTTAAGCATGACTTTCTCACACATTTTATTTAAATTATTAAGGAAGGAAATTGGTCTACAGTTTTCCACTAAGAAATGTTTACCTTTTTTATAAACAGGGATGACCTTGGCTAATTTGATATTCTCAGGAAAATAGCCTAATTCAATGTAATTAGCAGATAATTGTTAAATTTTACTGGATATAGAGTCATTGCCAGTACAATAACTCATATTCATGGAGTGAATGAAATTTAAGACTTCATTGTTGGAAGTTGGAGTTAGGAAAATAGAGTGTGGTAGAGCCCTGTTATGAAAACTCTGATATGATACATCATTTCATGGGATAGCATCTGCTAGCCGTATGCTATTTTGTATAAAATATTTATTAAATTCTTCCACAATGTTCTTGTTATTTTTAATAACGCCATCATTCACACTCAAAACTTTTATCATTTTGATGTTAATCTTCATGCTAATCTTCTATAAAATTGAGGATATTTTGGATGCTAAAACCATTCTCTTCAAATATTCGGAATCTTTTCGTTAGACAGAGGTCGTCCTACCCAACCTCGTCAATAGAAAATCTGGCGATGGAAAAAAGAAAAGAGATGTGAGCGATATCCTCGACCTCTGGGAAGCGCTACTGAATCTAAAAATTCCCTTCCCTACATTATATGCTGTTGCCCTGAGTGCTCTAGCTGCTGTCCAGAACACTAAATATACTTCTCCCAGCTCAGATCTCAATCCACTAGACATGACAGCAATTCTGTCTGAAATTAAAGCTCAGCTAAGTCTAATGGATACAAAATTCGAAAGAAAGTTAGGAGAACTATCCCGTGATCTACACAAGAAAATCGCGAGCGCTCATCATTCCGCTCTCACACCTCAATCACATCTATCACATCATCCTCCTCGTTTCGCTCAGAATACTTCTCCATCAACAGTCAATTCAAGAATGACTCAATATTCTGATAAAACAACAACATCACGCTCTGATCAAACTACGTCATGGGCAGACATAGCTTCTAACAAGGTCTGTTGTTCCTTTCCTAAGCCATCAACTGGCCCCAACAACCGTTCTGGAAACGACGATTATATTCTTGATAGTCGTCAAAAAACTTCTAATCTTCAGCCCCGTATAGCCATCACTGGAAAGAAATTGACCGAAGTAGCCATTAAAGTGAAGGCCTTGACGAAGAAAATAACAGTAGGGCCTATTTGTGGGCAGACTACACCTCAACATCTCAACTGATGACATCAAGGATATGCTCTCAGACTGTAACATTCATGATATTTACTGCAAGAAACTCGCATACCTCTAACAAAGTGTTAGAGGTATGTTGTAGCATAGAAGAGATCTATTACCAATCTTATGTCGAAAAATATGTATTACGCCATTGTTTATTCATATATCCATTACGGGCGAAGCTTATAGTTTTACTTATAATTATATAATTGAACCCCTGATCTTAGCTTGCAACCGAATACTTAGAACCTTGAACAACGTTTATAGATATTATAATGTTAAACAACTTTATCTTAACTACGACGCACTCCCTGTTAACCTCTTACGAAATTTACGAATCTCTAAAATTATCTTCAGATGCTTAAATTCTTCCAATTCTCTCCCTACTTCTACGACCAATTCTATTATTATATTACTATATTATTTATATTATTATTTTATTATTTCTATTCTGCTTAAATCGGGCTGGTCATAGTTATCTTACTCGCATTAAATCAACCAATTGCCTCTATAAACAACCTAATCGTGCTTTTTCCAACTCTGTTGTAAACTCTTGCTGTACAATTTGGAATACTTACAATTTGGAATACTTTGCCCCAGTGAAATCAGTACCTGTTTCACTGAATCAGTTTTTAACAAATTACACAAACAGCATTTAATTGATACTTGGAAATGATTATCTATGTCTATGTTAGCAGTTATACAATGTTTTCAAGTCAGTAGAACCTCAGATCGTTCGGGGTTATCTACTAATGTTAGTCAGGCCTGTAGGCCTACAACTGTTTGAATCCGATTCTAATTTTAGTGCACTTTTAGCTCAACCAAATTTTAGTTTCTGCTTTAATTACTCTGTAACGTTTTGCTCTTTACAATTCAATGCTATTTTTATTATCTATGTTTATTATCTCTAATTTTTCTACGATCTTATGTTGCCATGTTGCTATGTTTCTGTGATTCCTGTAGTCTGCTAGATAGACCTCATTTGTGCTCTTTCTGACAGCTGTTTCATTTGCATTCTGTCTAGTTGTATGCACTTTGTGTATATTTTGATTCAGTTACAAATAAACGATCATGGTTCTCTCTCTCTCTCTCTCTCTCTCTCTCTCTCTCTCTCTCTCTCTCTCTCTCTCTCTCTCTCTTCATGCCATATTTCAATACCGTATCATTCAGACTATCCATTATCTTCTACAGTCCAGTCTCGCTACCCGCTACCATTTCTTGGTCATCTGCAAATCGTACATTGTGTAACAATTTTCCTCCTACTTTTATGCCTTTTCCATGTCTTCCATGGCTTCCTCCATCATTGCCTCAACGTAAATGTTAAACTTCTTCTTTAGCGTAAACGTAAATGTAACACATAGCTCCTTTTAATACGCTGAACTTCAAATATACCGTTTCAGAAAGTAGTATTTGTTTTGTCCGTAGCAATAAAATATTTTGCTATTGCTCTGTTTGTAAAGTTCAGGCAATTTAGATCAGCTTGCTTTAAATCAATAGCATACAATAAAAATGGTATTGCTATTATTTCTAATAAATGGACTGTAACATTCACTCTTCGTATTTGACCAAGTTTAGAATTAATATCTGATAATAAAATTAGATGCCAAGCTGGAATCAATTTGTCTTTCTACATCCCATTCTTT
This sequence comes from Enchytraeus crypticus, assembly GCA_905160935.1. Taxonomy (NCBI): domain Eukaryota; kingdom Metazoa; phylum Annelida; class Clitellata; order Enchytraeida; family Enchytraeidae; genus Enchytraeus; species Enchytraeus crypticus. The sequence continues at coordinate 134,969 of CAJHZI010000623.1, forward strand.
CCATTTGTCTCTAACCCTCATTCTGTCTCTCTCTCTCCCCCCCCCTCTCTCTCTCTCTCTCTCGGTGTGCTTGTCATGGTGGCAGGTCCATGGCATAAGGCACTTTCAACATTCTAACACTCTATACTCATCTTTCCTTTCATCTCTTAGAACATGTTTTTAAGTAATTTTATAACTCATAAGTCTATCTGCCTCTAATATTCTCCTCTTGAATTCTTCCTTTTCTTAGGTTATCATCAACCGAGTCCTTTATGGTATGGCCTACCAACTCTTCCAAATACTTATGTCTCTAATCAATTGTTGGTCTGCATCAGTTAGTTCTCTCAAGAAGGCATTATATTGCAATTGCAAAAGTTAATTACAGGAATTATTTTGTAATTATATGAATACGTTAATTCTTCCAGTTTACTAGGAATCGTTGCCTATAGCTAATAACACTATAAAGATTGACTGATTGTCTTAATGTGGCTGACTAAAAAATGTGATGGCTTGTAATTAATAAGTAACTGACCGAATTATTTTGTTTTTTATTTCCATATCTATGTTTCTGATGCTATAGTTTTCTGATATCTTATTTTCTTAACACTAGAATTCCACAGGCGGAAAAATGCACCCTTTTGACTTTAATAGATATTCGTTCCTTTGACATTCGATATAACTATTCCCAAAAAGTAACATTCTTTCCAAAATGATAAAAATTTCTTTGGTAAAATAGATAATTAAAAGATAACAATGTGCCCCAATATGTTTTAAAATTTCCTATATAATCATATTCATTGCAACATAATATTTTTAGGCATAGACTAATACAAATCTGAGCCTTTAACATATCTAGAAGTCTTTTTGAAGAAATGTGGCTTCTGGTCAGGCAAGTTTCTTCTTATAAGTTTCTCCTCGCTTGTTTGTAATAGTCGACTTGAATGAAAAGTACAGATTATCATAAGTCTATTACTTACCAGACTGTAAACAGCATCCATAATGAAACGCTAAGTAGGGCCTAATAGTAACGAGATAAATTAATTTAATTAATAAAGGGTCTTAAAGACCTGCTGCATGTTCATCTTAAACAAGTAACATTTGACAGTTTTAACTTACCTCAATTTTGTTTTCTGTCACGTTGTTCTTGGCAATATGTGTTTCTTTGAAATAAACAGGCTGAGCACGCTGATGGTTTACTTTCCACTCAGTAGTTAAATTACGTTCACCCCAATAGCTGAAAGAGCAGTAGATCATATAAAACGCGTCAGGACATCTAACACGACACTCGGGAGCCTCTACAAACATTTCATTCATAAAATAATAATATGGCAATGAAATTTCACATGTATAGACCCCTACAGATATAGTTGAAAAGCAGTTTTGTTCCGAGCTAAGATTTGATATTATTGTAAAATAATATCATGTAGACTTTTGTCATACACTCTTTTCAGACTAATTTGACGATAAGTGCGGGGATTTTGTATTCTCTTCAGTGAATTATTGATATCTTTGAAAGTGATAGATATTACGGGTAAGTGTGAAGTAGTCTATGCCAAAATGTTAATAAATGTTAACATACAACATTCAACAGAAAAGACTAGCAATTTGATAAATTAAATTCTCTGGATGAGATACATAAGCGAGAACGTACGAACTGAAGGAGTAATGATGTGGGCCTAGTAACTCGTTTGTACATAATGGACGAAATGTTAAAGTAGGCATAAAGTGCTTACCGGTAGCAAACTCAACAACGTCAAGATCTGGGGACTTGCCCCATACAACGGGGCCCGCGTCGCCCTCGGTGAAATTTACTTTCTACTAAAACTTCTCCGGGAGTAAACTCAACAATTTCAGATCCTGGGAGATTGCACTCCATGGGCTTCGGTAAACCATAAGTATCTCTAATAAATTTATAAAATAGGTATGGTGTATTATTATAAAAATACTTAAATTCATTTTAATTTGAGTAATTATTTAGGAATTTACTGATTGATGCTTCTATAAAATTAATAAAATATATAGCGACATTTTAGCGTATAATAATAAATATAATAATAAATAATAACAAAATAATAATAATAATAATATAACAATACATATAATATTATTTTCTACAATAGAAACACTAGTAAAAGTGAACTATTTTCTCTAACAGTCGGATTCCCCAATTTTTGTTACCAACAAGGAATCCTAACGAGGGGTGTTCGGCCGAATCCTCTATCTTCATTAACTTTTTGGATGTGTTTTAGTCATACTGTGCTATATGCTTTAATTACTACTGCAAATAGGCCTACAGGGTCCCAAAGCTGTGAAAAGGAAGAAATAGGGAATTGAAATCTATTTTACTGATAGGACCTTATCATATATGGTCCTTTCAGTAACTCATATACAATGCATATAGCTTATACTACTCATGTTATACTACATATATATATATATATATATATATATATATATATATATATATATATATATATATACTACAGGCTCACTGTAACAAACATTTTCTAACAGTAAGTTTTATTATCAAGAATTCTAACTCTAATGGTCTCTGCTGCATTTTGAGTACCATTCGTTCATTTCAATCATTAGGGCCTATATCACAAAAAGTAAATCAAATGCCTGAAATTTAGACGAAAGCATGTATATGACTTCTCTACAAGCGAAATGAAAGGAAGCCAATTCCTTACTAAACGGTTTCATTGAATGGTTCTTAAAAATAATACTTTCTTTTCCATTGAATAAATGTGGAAGAAAAAGCACTGGGGTCCGATTATATCTGGATACATCCTTACAAGTAAAATTTTCAATACCTTTAACTTGCAGAGCGTTATTGTGTGTATATATATATATATATATATATATATATATATATATATATACCCAAAATAATAACAATAATAGTAATTTTAATAATAGTAATAATAATAATAACTTCCGACTACTTATATAGCGATGTCAAGGCCGGTGTTCTGTCTTCGAGAACGCCTTACAGGTTCCTGGCAGGTTATAATTAATCCTTTTCATGATTAAACGTATCTTTGCTAGTAATAGCGTCAATTGGCAGTAAGCTCCGATCCGATGCAATATTAAGTTACTTAGTTTAAGTTTTCTTCCTTGGCCCCAAGAGGATATCCATCATTTGTTTATTGACCTGGGCTTTTAACCCCAGGCCACTAGTAATCGAGTCGAACACTCTGTAAGCGTTACGCCATATCCCCTTCCCGTAGATATATGCAACATTCGAAGCATTTATATATATATATATATATATATATATATATATATATATATATATATATCTTCCTCTTTAGTGCACTGCCAAGTGGCAGGTTCAAGGTACATATTCATACTCAAAGTCTGCTTTTTAGCTCCATAAGGGCACTCCTTAGATCAACAAGTTATTCCATTCACAACGTCTTCTGCCTTATCCATAACTTATTTAGCATGGGAAAAGTATGGCTTCTGAGCTGGTTTCCCGTTGCCTTCCTCAGTTAGGTGGATTAATTATTATTTAATCCTAGGGGAAAATACTTGATATATATATATATATATATATATATATATATATAAATTTCTATATATATATATATAAATATATATATATATATATATATATATATATATAGGGTGAGTAAAAAAATGATAACACGTGTAAAAAGTTCGAATATCTCAGGCTATTGGTAATATTTGCAAATCAAACTTTTACCAACTACTAAAGGACTAATTTCTGATGGGGTTGCCAATTTTCATCCATTTTGTTACATAGATTGGCCAGTTATGCAAGTTTCAGCAGAGCAACCCCCCATTTTCTAATGTACTTTAAATATAAATTATATTTAATTCTATTTTTATTTTGGCCCTGAAAAGGCCGTTGTAGTGGTTTAGAAAGAACCAATTGCATCTGCTAGCAGTGCTGACTACTCGATATGCTTTCCTCCTGCTGCTACGCAGGACTGCAGTCGCTTTCGGAACGCTAAGACTGCCTTGTTGATTCCAGCTTGGGGTACTCTCTCCCAGATTGACTGTAGAACTTCCTGCAGTTCTGTCTTGTCTTTAGGCATCGGCAGGTGTTTCTGATAGTGATGCATCATGGTCCACAGACATGATAATCTAGAGGATTTACATCGGGAGTGTTTGGAGGCCATTCATTCTTCTTCAATAAATGCGGGTTTCCCTCGCCGATCCATTCCTGTGCATGGCGAGATGCATGAGCTGGAGCACCATTATGCTGAAGATGATACCATTTGGTAGAAGAGCATAGCAATCATCAAAGAGCTTGGGAAGTATAATATTAGCGTAATAGTGAGCGTTCAACTTTTCCTTCTCTCGCCAATGAAGCGCAATTTGCCCTTGCTGTTGCAGCAGACGTCATTTTTAGGAAAAAAGGGATTTAGATCAAATGTGGCATTGCTTTAGATTGCCTTTAAATTGTTCGACGGTTCTAGACAATAGAGTGTCATATGGTAGAAGCGGGTATTTAATTTACGAAGTGTTTAATGCTAGTTCTGGACTTAGCAGGAATTCTAGTTAAGTTTCTTATATTTCATTTTGATTGTTTTGTGATCCTATGTTTATGTCTGCATGTGTGAGTATATTTATATGTGATGTATCTTGATCTTGTCTGTTTTTGACGAATAGAGAAATGAATAATATATATATATATATATATATATATATATATATATATATATATATATATATACATATATACATAAATATATATATATACATGTATATATATATATATATATATATATATATATTAGGGTGATGACAAAAATTATTTTTTAATGAAACCACTTGCAATCGAGGAAACTTTATGAGTAATTTAAGAATATAAGTTGTATTTTTTATTTTTTGTAAAAAAGTTCCCCCCCTCCTTCGAAGGAAAAATTTGAAAAAAGTAATTTTCCAGAAAAGGACACGATGTTTTTTCTACATGTATATTTGAAAGAGTAATAGTAATAAGTAAGCAAAACTTTTATTAACAAATAAGATGCAGAACAGTTAGTATTCTGTAACAAATGTACAAGAAATGTTTACAAATTATTTTTCCTATGAACTTTAGATTCAAACATTCAATTTTTTTCCGATTTTGCATGCAGTTCCTCCATCAGTTATACAGCAGGTTCAGCACTTTGGTTTGATCTGGGAATGTCAATTAATGACTCCTCCACCGACCCATTTGTCTCTAAACACCTAATTGCCTTCTTGCACTTTTTCTTTGTGAGTGAGGTAAACAGTTCATTAAAGGACGCTTCATTGTAGATTAGAAGTGAATGGAACCAAGCATTTCCCATTCATAGCAGATGAAGTCGCATGCTGGAGCGAGAATGCTACGCCACTCTAGTATAAGAAATAATGCTATCACAGCGTATATCGCACGCGAGTTCCATCTTGCCTGGTGCAAATTCGGGATTTTCTTCCAGACGATTCGAGGCCAATTTGAATATTTTTTTGTAATGACGATATGCCTGACAAAGTTCATATAAAAACTTGAAATCATCTCGCCATCCAGGGTTATCGTCTGTGTTAACATCATCGGTCGCAACGAGGTGGTAATCAGCCTGAAGAGAATCATAGTTTTCGGTTAATTGTGAAAGAATAGTTCAGTTCTGGTTTGCTAGTTGGCTCTTGAATAAGAAAATTTATGACATGCTTCAGAAGGAGGTCGAGTACATGATGCCGACAGCCAATATACTGTGGCTCCTGAAAGCCATTGCTCAGGACATCATCCATTATGAGCTTTAAAATCCCGTGAAAACGACCAGTATTTACTGCGGTCCTGTCGCAGATAATCATGCGGATATTTTCCCATGCATCATATTTAACAAGTAGCTGATGTAGTTCCTTGTGAATGGTTGCAGCGGAACCACTGTCACATTTAAGAAAACCGAGTTTGATTTCAGTTGTGATATTTTTCAGCAGCACTACTTGATGCTCCTCCCCTTGCAATCTTTTACCATCAAACTGTAGACAATAGGTATCTTTGTCTTTAAATTGTTGAATTATTTTGTTTTTCAGTTTCTTTCCTTCAGAGATTTCTCGTCTCCAGACACCCGTCTGACTTGGAACCGGAACATCATGACCCCGTTCAGCATTGATTGCCAGAACGTCATGTGCTTTACAAGTAAACCCGCTGTTCTAGTGCTTTCTCTTTGGTTCCTCGATTTGCACTTAGGCGAAGATGACGTGGAAGAAGAGGCTGACGACCCTGGTGAAGATTCAGAGGTTTCAGAATCCGCAGACTCTGAGACAGTAATATGTGTTTGTGTGGGTTGCGATTGAGAAGAGCTGGCTTGAGGTTGAGTTGTTCATATACGGATTCGTTTTCTGGGATGCATTGATTCCAAAGGGGCTTGTTTGACCGTTGAATAGCCAATCTTTCCTCCACTCTTAACTTGCCTCTGGTAGAGTTCTTTATTCTTTGTGCTTTTCCATTCTCCATTAACGTTGGTGACATCAAATAACTGAGAAATTAACTGGGAATGTGATTAAAAGCGGTTTAGAACGTCATATAAAATTCAGTGTTAAATTGAAACCGATAGTCAAAATGGAGTATATGTGTGAAGAATAAAAAGTAAAAGGTGGGAGAACTTCTTTAATTTAAAAAAGATGTTGCTGCTGTCATTTCTATGCAATTGTTTCTCGAATGTATGGGGTTTCATTTTTGTAGCGAAAAAAAATGAAAATAATCATTACCCTAAAACATATATATATATATATATATATATATATATATATATATATACAGTATATATATATATATATGTGTGTGTGTGTGTGTGTGTGTGTGTGTGTGCGTGCAGTAATATTATATGTAGTAGGCTATACCTCGCCAATAATACAAAACTGCAAATTTTAATAGACCCTTTCAAAGACCCTTTTTATATCTGTTGTATTTCGTGAAATTATAGTTGCAGCCGTTTAATTTAAAAGAGCACATGTTAAAAGACAAACAGGTGTTTAAATCCAGTATAGTATTATACTACTACCTATCAAAACTTTAAGAGCATTTGGCTGATAATTTAGCCTAAACTGTCAACTAAAATGTTACATTTTTCAGCAAACAATCTGATCAGGAGAGTATTCAGTATATAAAGAAATATTAATTATGTACACAATCGAATCAATTTGGTGACTTTTGTATTTCAAAACAAAGAATAAATGAAATCCTAAACTCGTGAATTTCAGTTAGCCTTGAGTATTTTTTAAGAGAAAATGTAGTACAACCATTCAATTAATCAACCTCGGCACTCGGTATAATTATTTTAATTGACACTACTCAGTCATTAAAAATATCGATGCACTTACTTTCAATTACAGTTATTTCTGATAGACCAATTTCTCCAAATGCTTCATTGTCCCTACATATGACACTCCCGCCCTCTGCCAGAGTGACGCTGTTGATAGTCAGAGTGGAGGATATTGTATTATCATCCATCATAGTCTCATTGACAGAGAATGCGTAGTTCCTTCTCCCTGAATATATCCCATCATAAAGCTCTGTTACAGAAGCTTGTCTAGCACTGGACCAATACCAGTAAACAGGCAGAGCTATGTCAGAGATGCATGTGGCCGTTGCATTCCCTCCTGCCAAAACAATGTGATGTGAGGGCTTGTCTAGCAGAGCACCTGAACAAACTCATTTAAAAAATGAATTTGTTTAAATATTAAAATATCTGAAAGGCTTTCAGTACCAAACAATACATCAAAGATACAAAATGCATAATATAATAATTACTGTAAAGTTTAAAATTAACACAAAGATTTTTCTAAGACAAGCTGTAACCTGATCGAATTAACACAAACATAACCACTAATCAAGACTCAACTTTACGTCAGTCCAACACATAGGCGTAACCACGACCGAAAATCTGGGGGAACACAATCATTGGTGTATCCACGGGGGGCGGGAGCCTGCCGCCCTCAGGCCCGCCGCTAAAAATTTCTTTAACAATATTTTCTTTGCTTTTAAGGCAATTTCTATGTGTAAATATGTATGTAAGAGAAGTGGTTAAGGGGGGGGGGGAGAGGGAACTTAGTTTCCCTAGCATACACAGTACAACTACTGGCTGGATCCAGTGGTTATGTCGGTAAGGTACTCGACCGCGGATCAGTATGTGACGGGTTCAAATCTTGGGCTAGCCCGCCACTGACCTCGCTTTAGAGTGAGGAAACTGACGTTAACATTAGCTGTACCAGCTTTTACCTTTCAAAAATCGATCCACTGGTAGTGGCCTTGCCTAGCACGGTAGAAGCAGCGTCGTGCGCAAATTCCTCGAGATTTTCGAACAAACTCTGAATTCTTACCAGACGCGGCTTCTTGGTCTTTAACATACATTTATCCATGACGTAATTATGTAGAACTTTGTTTGCTGTCTATAAACAAACTCCATAAACTAAGCCTTTTTATGCACATTTTTCAGAGCATCTACCGATGGTTGATAAGTTGACCTCTCAAGATGCAATAGGCCTATGCAGCCGCAAACTCTAGATAGGCCTATACTGTATAGGTTCATCCCGGTTAGTTCGGCAAGTTGTCACTCTCCTATATTTCGTCACACTCAATTAACATCGGTCGCTCAGCCCTGTAGTCTCCTATACAGTATATACTACTAAAGTATGTGACAGTATATATGAGTCCATGGCCGAGCATACAAAGTACAACTACAGCTATATCATTAATTAATATCATGGAAGCGTATCAGTTTACCACTCGATCTACAGCACGGCTCTATAAATGCTAGTAATACTTACACATGTAATCATTGAGCGACATTGAATATACGCAAAATTTCTTACATAAAGTATATATATTGGAGCCTAAATTCTGGGAGGACATTTTGCATGCATGTCCTCCCAGTCAAAATTCTGGGGTGGACGTGTCCCCCTGTCCCCCCGGTGGTTACGCCAATGGTCCAACATCTCCACGTCCATATTTTTATCCTTCGAAACGCAAATGACATTTAAGCCTCCACGATAATAAAGTATCTTTGTGGTCTAACATGCGAATTGAGTGTGACACAGATCTATAAATATGAAAATAAGATAGGCCCTTATAATATAATATAAGTACAAAATCTGGACGCAAACATATATAGCTTATTGGGCCTAAATTGAAAGTTAGACAGAGGGTGCGATAAGAAAAGAGAAAGAGAAAGACAGAGAGAGAGAGAGAGAAAGAGAGAGAAAGAGAGAGAGAGAGAGAGAGAGTGAGAAAGAGAAAGGGATAGAGTAAATGCTAAGATTAAAAATATGATGAAAATAATTCATAGAAAATAATTTTCAATTTATTAGCATGATACAGTGGAAACAAATGTCTTAAACAAAGCAGAAGTCAATTTAATAGAATACTTGCCACTTACAATCCGTACATTGAATCAATCCGTAACAGATAAGCATTAAGGAATAAAATTATTTATCTCATAAAAAAAGTTTTGACAAAAATATATATGTACCTTGAATGTTTAGGTCTGCACGTAGAAGAAGTGTAATATACAGCAGAGACCTGAAATACTTGATTGATTTGAATATGTTATCCATCTTGTAACAATCGTCTAATTTTAAGAAGCAGAAGTAGGCTATTGAGGCTTATATCAATCTCATCCGGTTTAATAAGCCAAACGAAAAGTGCACACTTAAATATTGTTCAAGAATAGATAGAAAATGCAGTTTTCGGTAAAACATACTCTAAATAAATAAACAACACATGGAAAATTAATTAGCAATTATGATAATTACTTTTATTTTTAATAGGCATAGAAATAGGGTTTTGTAGCATTTTGAGAATCATCATAATTAATAGGGCCTACATGGTACAGAACAATATCGAAGAATAGCTGATACCCCGTGTTGTGCTCTGGTGTGGTTTGACCACTGCAGAATAGGGTAATCGCAAACAATCTGCTGCGTGTATGTAATAGGCGACTAAAGCAGGAGCTGAGGATGTCTAGGGGCGACCCACCTCACCAAAAAGTATTTCTCCAGGATTAAATGGTAATTAATCCATCTAACTGAGAAAGGCAACGGGAAACCACCTCAGAAACCACACTTTTCCCAAGCTATAGGCTATATAAGGTAAGGACAAGGCATAGACTTTGTGAAGGGATTAACTGGTTGATCTAAGGAGTGCTCTAACAAAGCGAGAAAGGAGACTTTGAGTATGAATGTGTACCTAAAACCAGCCACTTAGCAATGCACTGAAGGAGAAGAAGACGAGGAAGAAGAAGTTGCGAAACTTTAAAATTCACACTGCGTTTAATAGCGGGGATAAATGGATTAACTACCAAGGCCTGCTTTTGTAGTACCACTCAATAAAAAATCAATTCAATCTTTCTTTACCCTCAACTCATAAACCAGATGGCATTAGTACAGTCCCTATGCCAGTGGACAAGGACACTATAAATCCAAAGAAATATATTTAACGAATTAAATTATATTAATTGTTGAACTTAACGAATGGATAAAATTAAACTAGGCTATGAGTGTGAGAAGAGAAATTAGCTACTCAGTCATGGTGCCATGACGGTTGTTATATAATTATTTATAGACTATGGTTTATGAAATTATGAATGTTATCCTGAGGACTAATCAGTGTGGGGGTTGGACCTTTTTTAAGAAAAGTCCTGCCTTACAGTGAAAAGATCACCTAAGCTGTTTCCAATTACTGTTTAAGTTGGACACCAAAATAGTTTTTCAACCCTTTGAGAAACACTATGAATAATATCGTCATCATCATCATCTTCTTCTCTTAAATCCCAGTTTAACTAGGATCGGGGTACGAATATACTGCCTCAAATCCTCACTGTCCTACATCTTAACATCTGGCAGGCAATCCCATTTCGAGACTTTTCCATTCGTTTAAATCTTTGTAGCAATTTCTGGATACAAGAAGCTCAACAACAAAATGCCATTTTGACGTTTTTGTGGATCTTAGTGCTTTAGTCGCCTAATACGACACGTATAGTCACCGGTTGGTCAATTCTTCAAACAACCCGGACACAACACGGGGAAACACTATGAATAATATACGAACCAAATAACTTTTAGTAACATCTATCAGTAATTCTTAGTGTTCATTAAAGTTACTAAATGTTAGAAATTTTTTCGGATAAAGTGAGAATCGAAAGTATTACAAGTATGCAACGTATTTTTACAATAGGCCTATGTTAATCAAACTGAATGTGAGATTAAAGATACGAAATATTAGAAAGTTTTACATTCCAATATCAATCAAAACGAGATATATAATAAAAATCCTTTTTCTTTTTATCTAAACGTACATTACTATAATATACCACACACTAAATATTAACCATTAAGCAGTTTTGTGAATTATCCATGTTACCAGTCCTGTGAATGTCTGAGATTTTAATCTCTGATCAGCATCTTAAACATTATAAACATTTAAAATATTGCATGAAATTTTGTGATTTAAAAAAGTCTGAAAGATTTCAACAAACCTGTAAATGTCCAGATATTCATTGTCTGTGTACCAACCTGAAGATATACATTTATATAGGCTTACGCGAAAAGTCAGCCTAAGGTACTTCAGAGAGATTGAAATACATATTAGCCTAATAAAAGTATAAGACACTTAAAGTATACTTTCAATACTAGGCAGTTAAATAACATTCGCTGGCTTTATTTTAATGCAGTTTACTCTCAGCATAGAGAATAAAGCTGATAGATAAGCAGACTGATAATGCATGTAGAAATATTGATCGTTAGCATAAACATTTGCCAAGTAGGCCTACGGGCTACATCAAAATGAAACTGGCGACTAAGCAATATAAACTAGGAGGCCAATGATATACTATTTCAGAAGTCATATTTTCTCGAGATAGAGCCACATTTTTATTTAGGTACAGCTTAGAGATCACACAAATATTACGTCATCTCCCAGTTGACAATTTTATACATCCCTTCGCTCTAATAATTAAATTTCGACATATCTCTGACCCATCTCCTGTTGGATGACGTCATCTACGGATGTTTTCTATAAGGAATCATTAAGCTCCTTACTTCAACGTCAAACAATCTTCTATCTACCTACAGATGCAGGTAGGACTCTATGAAATTACTTCTAAAATGAGCATTAATTAGAACATTTAAGGAGTAACTCTGCCATCTGTTGACAATTTAATCAGATGTTTATCCAAGTTTCTTATAGTCTTGTAGTCAGGTTTGTGAATGTTGGGTTTGTGAAAGCAAAATTCTTTTCTAAAATAAACAAAAGTATATAGCGACAATAATTAGAGTGCTACTGTCACTCATGACAACTTCGAGCATTATGAAGCCAAATTGGAGCGATTTATCAAAAATAGGATTATTTCATTCAATGGAACAACAGCAACATCGGGGAAACCCAATTCAATTACGACACTTTACTCATCTTCAGAAATTAATTAAAACAATAGGCCTAGTTGTTAGAATTATTTAAATGGTCTTGATTGTATTCTATGACACTAATATCTTATATTTTACATTCACTTAAATAAAGAAATTTGTTGATTTCGAAGTCATTTTTTCAAATCTTTCGAAGCAAGCTGTAATGATAAGATAATATAGCTAAACTAATCTATCGGTTTCCACCAACAATTAATTTTTATCACACAGACCTATTTAGAGAAGAAAGAGAATATAACGATGAATGTTTCACAATTCTTTTACTATGTCATACAGAGAGAAATATTTGAACAGTCAGTTACAACAAATAAACCACTTCACATAATAGAATTAATATATTATCCAACGGTTCTGCTCCAGTGCAATCCAAATTGAACTAATGCAACTACCTATTTCTAAATTTTCCTAATTACGAGATTGTTAGATTGCAGTTCGTTCAGAATTCCATTGCACGTGCAGTCTTTCGTAGCTCCAAATATTCTCATGTCCTCAAGTACTTGCACTGGCTCAAATTTAGAGAACGTATTGTAAACAAGATAATTTCTCTGACATCACTATACCCGTCTATGGTTACATGCCACACTTACTACAAGTGGGACACCCTACCTCCAGACAGTCGTATAGCAGGTCCTCTAAGTTAGTTACTGTAGAGAGACTGAGCTTTCCTTCTCGTAGCAAGTTGTCTAGGCGCTCCTTCCAGCATGCTGCCCCGCAAATCTGGAATTCTCTTCCTTCCACTCTGCGCACCCCTTCAACTACTACTAACCAGCCTTTCCTGCTGTATGAAAAGTTTCATATGCGGTTGAAAGCTTTTCTCTTTTATCTTTCCTATCTACCAAATGTCCACGAACTGAGACCAACACGTAAACCTCCATTCCGCTAGTACCCTTCCTTTGACTGATTACCCAGATGCTGTCTCGTACCCCTTTTAGACCCTTCACTATACTCATCGGTTTCGATTTGGTTCCACAGTGCTCAATGTTGTCATGTATAACAGTAACACTCGAATCGCATTGTTGTTGTATGGCTATTTTAATAACTTATTAGTAAACCATGTTGCGTATAAAACTACTCCACGCTCATCAATTGCTTTGTTATAAAGTGTTATTGCTGTAATGTCAATGCCGCATTAGCCAAAGTGCGACTGAAATTGAAGTGAAAACGACCGCGTTGAGTCGCTGGAGAGCGATAGACAGTCGCTGCCAAAGAAAAGCTTTATTATTATTATTAATTATTATTATTATTATTATTATTATTATTATTACATTTTATATCATTCAATTGGAATTGTTGAATTCTATTAAGAATACGATCTATTGATGCTACAATCTATATCTCTCTGTTGGAGTCAATGCTTTTGTAAGTGTTTTATGTAATAGGCTATATATTAAGATAACCAACGTCATTATACTGCACATTTATGCATGTAATTTCTAGAGATGAGGATTTTATGAATTTCCAGAGTTCGGTTCTCGGTTCGGTTCGTTTAAAATGAAAGTTCGGTTCGGTTCGGGTTCGGTTAGCAGTTGATAATTTGAGAGTTCGGTTCGGTTCGGTTTGTTGAAAATGAAATTTCGTTTCGGTTCTGGTTCGGTTGGAACAAGGGTTCGGGTTCGGCTCGGGTTGCTTTCCAGCTCACAAGAGTTCGATTCGAGTTCGAAATCGATAGGTTTGGATATTGTTGCAATTATTTAACATTACTTATAATAATAATTGTTATGATACATACATTTAAATTTGCTTGTGGTAAATGTGCTTAAAAATACACGAATTCATAACAACTGCCACATTTTTGACCTTAGTAAAAATATGTCAATGAAAAAAGGAGAAAAGTGATGTTTATTCCTGTACATTTCATATTTCTTAAAATATTGTAAGTTGATCAACTAATACAAATAGATAAAATAGATAAAAAATAAATTAAATAGGTATTTAGCTTCATTATTGTGTATCTGAAAATTCCTCCTTGATTATAATCAACAAATAGAAATGCTTCATCAATTCAAAAATAAATTTTGTCACTAAGCCTATATATTAGAAACGTTAATAATTAAGTGGAAATGTTTTGGCTAAAATTTGATCCAATATTTCAGAGACAATGTGCAATTTAATAACATAAAAATGTCAAATAAGGACGATTTGGTAAACCCGTGTACTTCCACTGAAAAAGGATTACAATATACACCATTTGCTATCAACAGAAAAAGTAATAAACTTCATAATTTACCATAGGGTTTCAAATGTGAAACTAATGGTTTATTGGAGTCCTGAAAAATCCTTTCCATTCTTTTCCATAACCACATTTCCAATGCCTCTAGTTTCCTGATATTTTCTTTCTTTGATGTCCATGTTTCACATCCGTATAATAGCGTGGTCCATATCAAGGTTTTCGCTATCTTTATCTTAGTGTCTTTCTTTAGGCTTTTTGTTAAAAGTTCTTTCCTAGTATCGAAGGCATCTTTTGCTTGTGCAATCCTACTATATATTTCAGTCTCACATTTCCCATCATCTGTTATAGTATGTCCTAAATATTTGAAACTCCTTATATGTTCCAATTTCGTAACATTTATTATAATATTGACTTCAACTCTATCCTGGGATACTCTCATCATTTTTGTCCCTATGATGTTTATCTCCATTCCATATTTCAATGCTGCTTCAGTCAAACTTTCCATTATCTTCTGTAGACCCGTCTCGCTTCCCGCTACCATTCCATTGTAACGCTACAATTCCTTGTATCGCTATCTGTTATTAATTTTTAAATTTGTGTCGGAACCATCCTTACCTGAATATATACTGTTAGATACTATAAGACATGTAAATACAAAAACTAATACATGTGAATTTTTCTTATTATCTTTATATAATCTCAAACATTTGCCATAATATCGTAATGAAGCCTTTGATAAATAGCTGAAAAGAAATTGTTCTTTCTCCTGAAGCTGGCGAAGGAGAAAGGATCTTCAGGAGATCTGTTCAGTTCGATTTGGAAGAAGCCAGGGTTCGGGTTCGGTTCGGGTTCGTCCAGATTCTGGGTTCAGGTTCGACCAGAGTCTAGATTCGGGTTCGGTTCGGTCAAAATTCCAGATTTTAGTGTTCGGTTCGGTTCGGGTTCGGTTCGATTCCCATCTCTAGTAATTTCTTTGAAGTACTTACCTCTTAAACTTGACAGGTTGGACTTCATTATCGATATCACCGTCAGTTAATTAGATCTGTATTTTACTTGGAACGTAATGTGTCCCACATAACATATAAAGGCAAACTATGCAATAATCATTGAAGAGTAATACACACAGCTTGTTAAAGACAGCGGTTATATGCAATATAAAGAGAAATAGTTTAGAAATACAAAACTTCATCTTAATGATCGCTAAGATTCGATTTGACTCTCAAATTCATTGATTTAAAAATAGATTCTGTAAAATAGGTATAGCATGTCCGTAATTTGCCCGCCTGCACAGCTGTAAATTTAAAGTTCAATCCCGACTCTGTCATGTTGCCAAGGCACGAAATAGACGTTAAATTTAACATTTAACTGATTTTTACTGCGCTTAACAGAATCTCTCAGAGAAGTAAGAGTTCGTTATCATAATGTTCAACTACTAGAGCAGCATTTCAAGATTTAATTTCTATTGAACAATTCGAGGAATATCATAAATATTTATGCGTAAAATTAGAATATAGAAAATAGTTTGCCTAACAGGCAGATGAGCTACCAGCTCAACCATTCAATAATTCTAGTTTAAAATATGAATTGAAAATTAAATAGTAGGCTATCTGTAACTATATTTATGACTATGCTGGACCAAATTTAATAATTAATTTACATTTATTTAAAGTATGGAACTTTACTAAATTATAATAGACATGGAAATGAATATTAACGATTACGTTTATTTAACATTATTGTTATTACTTAACTAGATGCAAAAATGCATTCATCTATGCAAAATATCAACTTATTACTTAACATTGATTTGAACTCTATCCTTTCAATCCTAAGTCGGACGTTCTACCATTGTACCATTCAATGTGTCTCTCAAGAAATTAATATCTAAGACTTTTTGGACTGAAAAGGGAGTTCTTATTTAGGAATTTTAAAAATAAAGCTGCGATGAAATTTATCCTCGTCAAATGACAGAGCTGCAATTGGCGTTATTATTCAGGAACTAGATGTACCCTTGTGCTAAACTAATCTACATCATTTCCATTGTTAGGCAGACTTTCTACCAATGTACCATTCACCAATCAAGAAATCAATATCTAAAATTATATATCGTATATTTTAAATGAAAAACTAGTTTCATTTATAAATTATAAATATGACTTTGCGTTTAAATTTATTAATCACACCTCTGACAAATTTGACACACCTTGGTCTTCTGACACACCTGACTCTCCTGAATCACCTGATTCTCCTGACACACCTGACACACCAGAGTCTTCTGAATTACCTGACACACCTGACTCTCTGACACACTTGACACACCTGACTCTCCTGAATCACATGACTCTCCTGATACACCCGACTCTCCTGAATCACCAGACACACCTGCAACATCTGACACACGTGACTCTCCTGACACACCGGACATACTTAATTAATCCTGAAACACCCGACTACACCGAATCACATGACACATCTGCACATTTGACTTACTTCAAACACCCAACTAAGCGGACATGCAAGACTCACCTGATTCACATGACACCTGACACCTTACAGACACGACGTACCTAAATCACCTGACACCTAACATACCTGATACCCTGAAACACCTGATACATGGTGTTAATACTACAGCATCACCGCTGATACCTGCAGGACTAAATTCTATATTACTAAGGTATCATAAAAATCAATTTTAATTACATTATTTATTTATTACCATAATTAAAACATAATAGCCCAGATAATATTTACACACTTTTATCATCTTATCATACATATAAAAATAATTAACTACAATTCTTTAAGTTAACAAGTGAATAAATTTCTATTCAACTGCCGCAGACAATGTTGATTTTAGAACTATAATCTTATAAAATGCCTGCAATAGTATAGGGTGTCGCATAAGTTCGTATACCGTTTTCAAATTACAGTAATTCGGCTAGTAAAGGTCGCATGTTCATAAAATTTCGTATTCGTGTATAATAGATGTGAATTAGATGTTGGTGCAAGTTTATTTTCATTAGACCTGGAAATGACGTCACACGGCGCTGTCGCGCAATGTGACCCATTTTCTGACTGGCGCAGCTAGAGACACGCTGTGGCTGCATGCAGCGCGTGCCTGGAAATTACCTGATGTTGTCGTCCAGGACCGCAGTCAAGGCTAATCAACGTGTCAATGTTATTGTTCGATGAGGCCGCGTATAATTTATAATATGGATAAAATTAAAATAATACAATTACGTGCACAGGCAGTAGTATTGGCTAAAGAAGGATATTCGCATAAATGTATTGCACAAAAGTTAAATCGGAGTAAGTGTTGGGTTACGAAGTGGGTAGGTCGAAGCAAATTTGACGAAAAACTAGTGGATATGAAACGTAGTGGACGTCCGAAGATACTGTCTAATACAGCCAAGCGTCTCATCCAATCCGCAAAATACAGACGTGGACAGAGTTTGCGCCGTATTTCAAATCAACTGAAAATTCGTAATGAACGTGCTTCTAAGGACACAATTCGCAGATACATGGTTAATGACCTGAAGTGGAAGAACTGGCGTCGCAAAAAAATTCCACTGTTGACTGATGCTCACAAGGTGAAACGTATTAAGTTTGCGCGTGATCATCGTAATTGGACTGTTCAGGATTGGTCAAATGTTCTGTTTACTGACGAGTCACCCTTCAAAGTGTTTTACATACCCAATCCCAAGAACGACACTGTGTGGAGATCACAGGAGAGTAATGTTCCTCCCGCTGCTCAAATGAAGTTCAGTCCCTCGGTTATGGTTTGGGGCGGAATGACTGCACACGGATTAACGAGTCTGCACTTCATTCCGAACGGTACACGACTTAACTCGGATTATTACATTGTAAACATACTGGATAAACTCGTCAAGCCAGCGTTTCAAAGAATCGTAACCGGCGGCAACGTTACTCGAGTAAAGCTGTTCAATGACAATGACCTTGGCATCTTTCAACAGGATGGTGCAAGATGTCATACATCAGCCAAAACAACAAGATGGTTGGAAGACAACATTCCATCGTACATTACATCGGACAACATTCCATCGTACATTCCATCCAATCTTTCAACAGACACCACATGTGAACAAATCCAACAGTACTTAAGTGGTTGCAAAATTAGAGTAAACAATGTGTATCAAGTTAAATGTAAGATTCCAGATTCCTTTGCATTTCGTGTAAACATTGAAGCTGATGATATTGACGTGTTCATGTCACAGGATATATGGGCACCTTACATAAAAATAAGAGAGTGGCTATTTAAAGAAAAATCGAATACAACTACTTCTAACAATGAGTGATTTTGTCAATGAAACTTTTTTAGCGCCTGATATAGAATTACATAACGGCGGTGATATAAGTATTGTGACCTATAATATGCATGGATACAATCAAGGAATTGTTATGCTTAAGAATTTGTGTCTCTCATATAAAATAGATATAATATTTGTACAGGATCACTGGTTAACTAATGATCAGCTCTCTTATTTTGACTGCTTCAATAATGAGTATAATATTTATGGATCGTCTGCTATGGATGATTTGTTAGGTAAAAGTATTTTAAGAGGCAGAAGTTTTGGAGGCGTTGCTACATAAATTATTAAAAAATCTTTGTTTAATATGGCTTCAAATGTTAGTATTGTTACATGCAGTAAGCGATTTATTGTTATAACAATAGACAAGTTATTGCTTGTCAATGTGTATCTGCCATGTTGTAAGAATTTAGATGACCGAAGTGAATTTGAATGTACACTTCATTCAATAGAAGATGACATTGTAGGATTGAATTATAATTATGCTATAATTGGTGGTGATTTCAATACAAATATGCTTGTGGAATCTGAACTGTCAAACTATATAAAGAATTTATTCAACAGTGTGGGAATAGTAGTTAGCAATAACCTTATGGACTATTGCCCTATTAAATACACATTCTGTGTTGACAGTAGAAAGGCATATTCTTATATTGATCATTTTCTTGTATCTGATGTAAAGCCGAATTTTATTGTGTCCCTAGAGATACTAGAACATGTTGATAACTTTTCTGACCACATTCCGGTAATTTTAAAACTAAACAACGCAGTGTTAAAACAATGTTTTAAGAAAAATAATCAGGTGGTTAATTGTCCTGCACATTCCATGTCGGTATGTAACTTGGACTGGGGTGGCTCTAATATATCTGAGTATTATGAACAGACGAGAATTGAGCTATATGATTTGTATAGACTGCTCAATAATGACAACCTAGATAAGTTATATGAAAATTATCCTGATTTATTTAGTCAGGAAGGTATTAATGGTATATATAATCAGATAATTTTTATTTTGAAAAATTGCTCTCTCAAAACTATTAAAAGAAAAAAGAAAAAAGATGTACGCAAATTCTGGTGGGATAAAGAGTTAAATCAAATCAAACAGGAATCTATAAAGCAATTCAAATGCTGGATCAATGCTGGTAGACCTAGCGAAGGCAGCTTATACGATAATAAAATTAAAGCACACAAAAACTATAAAAGGGCAGTAATTGCAAATAAGCAAAAATACAAAAACAAAGTATCAGAAGAACTACAATCTAATTTGCTTACCTCAAGTAGTTTAAAATTTTGGAGAAGTTGGAAAGGTTATTTTCCGAAGCAAAAAAACAATCAATGTAATATTGCTATTGACGGATTTAATAAGGATATTGAGATTGCTAATGTTCTAGCCAGTAGTTTTAAAAAAGCCTGTACTCCAAACTCGATGGAAAAACATCAAACGTTTCGAGATATTTACTTTAGTAAAAAAGAAATGCCTGTAAATTCAGATAATATATGCGGCATTGAAGTAGGAATGATTGACAATGCAATTGACAGAATTAAAACAAATAAAGCCCCGGGGGCAGACGGTTTAACAATTGAGCATATCGCTTACGCCCATCCGTCTCTAATTATAACTCTAAAAAATCTCTTTAATTTAATATTGAAACTGGGTAAGGTTCCAGATGCTTTCGGTGCTGGTGTTACTACGCCAATACCTAAATTTAAGGGTTACAAAAGAAAATTATCCACGGATGATTATCGGGGTATAACTATATGCCCAATAATATCTAAAATTTTTGAGTACTGTATTATTAAGTATGTCAATTTTGAAACCTCTGCTAGGCAGTTCGGTTTTAAACAGAAAGTTGGGTGTATTAACGCTGTGCATAAACTTAGAAAAGTTATTAATTATTTCACTAAAAGGAATACCACCGTTAATATTGGAGTAATCGATCTAAGAAAAGCTTTCGATAAGTGCAGTGGATATGGGATTTTATGCATGCTACAAAATAAAGGTTTAAATAGATGTATCTTAGATGTGTTGGAAAATTGGTTTTCCAAAAACTCAACCACTGTTAAATGGGAAAACTGCATGTCTAACTGCGTACCTTTAGTATCTGGCGTCAAACAAGGAGGAGTTCTATCTCCCATATTATTTACGTTATATGTAGATAACTTGTTGAATGCGTTGGAGGAATCTAAATTAGGATGTTTTGTCAATTATAAATGTCTGAATAGCTTCATGTATGCTGACGATTTGATTCTAATCAGTATATCTGTCACTGATTTGCAGATGATGTTTAATATATGTAATAATGTCTTTATTGATTTAGATCTGCCAATAAATACATCCAAATGCCACTGTTTAAGGATAGGTCCAAGGTGCAAATATGTGTGCTCTCCGTTAAGCATTCAAGGAGTAAATATTAATTGGGTTGATTTTATTCAATACTTAGGAGTTACTATCTGTAAAGCGAAGTATTTTAAATGCCAATGGGATGAATCTAAAGGAAAATTCTTTAGAGCCGTTAACACAATTTTAGGAAGGTTAGGAACAAAGGCAGCTGAATATGTTATTCTTAAATTGATCAATAGTCATGCAGTGTCAGCATTGCTCTATGGCACACCTGCTGCAACCTTGCGAGAGACAGAGTTAAGGAGTTTTAGCAATGCATATGATAGTGTCTTTACAAAGATCTTTCATACAACAGACAAAGCAGTAATAATGTGGTTACAATACTATTTCGGTTTCTTGCCTCTAAATATTTTGTATGATTACAATAGATTGAATTTTTTAAATAAGCTAGTTAAAGACGGTGAATTAAATAGAGGGATTGATTTGGATCATTTAGATTACTTAGCGTTTGAGAAATTACAAAGGAAATATAATATTTTAAATGATGATTCTGTTGCTACTATAAGATTTAAACTGTGGATCTTCTTTGAAAAAATGTTAACTACGGAATCTACATCTAATTTTGATTAGTACATGGAACTGTTTATTGTATGGTTTACAGTACATGTATGTTATCAAATCTGTTAGACTAAATTTATGCATATCGGCTAATTTCTGTCTTTTTCGTTTATTTTTAGTTTCGTTTTGTTTGTTTGTATATTTGTGTCTGCCATATAATGGTGAATAAAAGAATATATTAAGCCGAAGGACTGGCCACCGAACTCTCCAGACCTTTCTCCTATCGAGAACCTGTGGAGTATTCTGTCGTTTAGTGTCTACCGCGATCCAGAGCCCACGAATGTTGTGCAGCTGAAACGTCGTCTACAACAAGCTTGGAGATCAGTGAAAGTGGAAATACTTCAGACATTAATCAAATCTATGCCGGATAGAATACTCGCTGTCATTAAGCAAAAAGGAAATACTATAAAATATTAGTTTTTGCGAAAATGTGACGTCATTCAGAAAAATTTCAGTTTCTACTTAATTACTTGTACGATTACAAATTAAATTGTACCCATATATTTTATTTATCGTGTCTACATACTTTCCAAATTTGGTTTAAAACGGTTAAGTAGTTCCAGAGTTAATGCAATTTGAAAACGGTATACGAACTTATGCGACACCCTATATATTGATTATTAAATCTTGATAGTTGATTTGTATCCAACAAACCAAATGCCTTTCTGATACAATATAGAAGTTAAAATACCTATTTTATGAGCATTTGTTGATTAATTTGGAAAACTTAAAAATATAAAAATAAAGGCTAACTCTCTCTTTCTGTCATTGTCTAATTTTTAGCAGGTATAATCGTGGCAGTTTAACTGGACGTCATGCTAACATGTTAAACAAATGCAGCTTTAGCCAAACCGACCTATTTTCAACCCGAACCAAAGTCTTCGAAGATGGAAACTGAGCCGAACCCGAACCCTAGTTCAGTTCTGTTCGGCTTACTTAAGTAAGCCGCACAAAACCGAACTCTAAAATTATCAACTGCCAACCGAACCCGAACCAAACCGAACTATTATTATCTGCAAACCGAACCGAACCGAACTCTGGAAATTAATAAAATTACAATCTTTATACTGAGCCTGAAGCCAAACCTACAAAGACATTTCATGCGGAACATGTAACAACTGCAGGCGTTGATACACCACCAAAACTCTCATATAATTATTACTGTCATATTCTATAAAAACATCAGCAGCATCATTTTCTTGTTCTCTTGAATCTTAGTTTAGCTGGGTTCGTGATTATTGTAAATATGCCGAATTGACGAATAATGAAATAATTGAGAACTTAATGTAAAGATGAATCCAATGAATTTGATATCAAATATTACGTCAATCGAACTTAGGCCTACGTTAACTGAGAGATAGTGGAAGAATTGCTGTGTGCAATGAGGTCATAGGGATCTTGCTCAGATGGGATGATGTTACGATGTTAAGATCATTTTCTCCTTCTCCTCATCACAGCTTGGATACTGACTTCCATCTCGCTCTCAGCTTAGAAAAATTATAGAGTTAGCTGTTATGTTTCCAACATTCCAGCAAACGTAGATGAAGGAAACACTAAAGATTGACCAATATCAGTCTGTCAGTTAGGCTGGTTGGATACTGTTTAGTATATCAGGCAGTCGACCGGTTATTTAGTTAATTAAATAATTAATTAGTTCATTTACATGTATTTAAGGTACGATATTAATAATTGCTTATTAGTCGAATGAATTCATCTATTACTAGGCCTAGGTTAATTAATTATTTAGTTAAACATATTATTACGATAGTTAAGTATTTTATTAACTACTTAATTATTTAATTAATAACGTAAGCAAAACAATTCCTTAGAACTATTAAAGCATAGGCTTGCATTTTCCTTCATGACATGATCTATATTCATCCACCATAATACCTCGAAGCAATAGTCATCCGCATCTTGTCGTTTTTCAATAAAGGTGTGTCTTACAGGAATAATTATTCCTATATTATGATCCCTGTACCTAGAAATTGGAGACTTAAGGTCGTTTCTGGGAACATGTACTGTTTGTTTTAGTTGTTTCATTAATGGATTTGCGGAAATTTCAGTGCCTTAACTAGCCTAATTTGAAAAAGAACAGGACATCAGGATAGAGTTAAGTTTAACGTAGAGTAATTATTAGGAGCTGAAGTCGGCAATGGCGAAAGTTACTACTCTCAACACACGGTTTTTTGGAAGACATTAATAATTCAAATGAATGCATCTGACTATGCTGTTAAATCTATATTTGTTACAGATTATTTATGAACAGAAATATCCAATAGCTTCAGTTCATCGAACCTATCAGGTGCTCAACTAAATTGGAATAGCCCGATACAATAAAGAAGACAAAACCTTAATTATATATGTTCCTCAAAATTTAGAAATTTTGATTTATGAACCCGAGATTAATCTCTGTACCTATCACAATCTCCTACAATACTTCTCTCCTAACTAGTGCACCTAAGCATGTAATGTAAACCCGTTGGGCGTTAAATTTCACCAAGATAATAATTTTAAAAATTAGAGTGCTACAGTCATCAATGACATCATCGAGCACTATTGAGAATAAATCAAGCCGACGAGCAAAAAGAAGGCCCTAAAACGGTGCAAATTCCAATAAAATCGTCGCGCATAATATGGCTGGATCAGACAACACAGCAGCTGATGGTTTACCTCGATGCATTGGCTAGTAGACAAAACGACGTAGTAGTATAGGCTACTATGCTTAGCAATTACAGTTCATTGTTAATAGTTATAGCAAAACTCCATCTTAATGATCGCTAAGATTAGATTTAAAAAATATTTTCTGTTGAGTAGATATAGCATGTCGGGTACGATACACGTTTGGACAGCTGTACATTTAAAGATCTAATCCCGATACTGACATTTTGTCAAGGCACGAAATAGACATTAAATTTAGCATTTAACTGATTTATACTGCGCTGAACAGCATCTCTCAGAGAAAAAGTGTTCGTTATCATAATTTTCAACCACTAGCACAACATTTCAGGACTACATTTCTACTGAACGATGATTTCGATGTATATCATAAATATTTATGCGTAATATTAGAGTATACAAAATGTTATGCATATCAGACGATGAGCTACCAACTCAGCCATTCAAAAATTCTAGCTGACCAATATGAATTGAAAATTAAATGGTAGGCTAACTATGACTGTATCTATATCTATGCTGGGCCATATTTACTAATTAAGTTACATTTAAAATATAGAAATTTACAAGATTATAATAACCCAAAAAAGTTTATATTAACGATTGCGTTTATTTAATTCTATTGCTATTACTTAACTAGATAAAAGAGGCATACGTCTATGAAAAATGTCAACTTTTAACTTAACACGTATTTGAACTCTATTCTCTGAATCCTAAGTCGGACGTTCTACCATTGTACCTTTCCATGTGCCTCTCAAGAAATCAGTATCTAAGAACATCTTGAACTGAAAAGGGAGTTTGTATTTAAGAAGTTTAAAACGAAGCTGCGGTGAAATTCACCCTCGTCAAATGACAGAGATGCAGTTGACGTTACTATTCAGGAACTATAGATGTATCCTTGTATTAAACTAACCTATATCCTCTCAATCGTTAAGCAGACTTTCCACCAAAGTACCATACGCCTCTCATGAAATCAATATCTAAAAATATGTTTTATATAATTTATATGAAAAACTAGTTTTATTTAGAAATTATAAATATGACGCTGCATTTAAATATATTTATTCACACACTTGACACACCTGATACACCTGACACACCTTATACACCTGATACACCTGACACACCTGATACACCTGACACTCCTAAATCACCAGACACATCTGAAACATCTAACACACCTGACACGTGAAACACCTGACTCACCTGACGCATCTGACTATATCAAACATACTTGAATCAGTTGACAAGGATAGCACACATGAAATGCCTGACAAATGACACACCTGATAGACCTGACTGACCTTATTCAACTGACTCATCAGTACACCTGACACACTTGAAACACTTAACTAAACTGTCTCACATGAATCAGCTAACCCACCAAGGATGACACACTGACACACCTGACAAAACTGAAACACTTAGCACACCTGAATCACCGAGTACACATGACACGCCTTACTCACATGACTCACCTAATTATTCCTAACAAACCCGAATCACCTTCTACACCTGACACACCTGACACATCTGACTCACCTGACATACGTAACTACTCCTGACACACCTGACATACCTAACACAACTGACACATCTAAAAAACTTGAAACACTAACACTTGACTTACTCCAAACACCGTACATACCTGACATGCATGATTCATCTTACTCATATGACACCGGACACCTAACACACACGACGTACCTGAATGACCTGACACACCTGACGCACTTGATACACCTGACACACCTGACGTACGTGAATCACCTGACACACCTGACACACTTGAGACACCCGACACACCTTACGCACCTGACACACCTGAAGAAATTTATACACCTGACACACCTGACGCACTTGATACACCTGACACACCTGACGCACTTGATACGCATGACACCAGAACCATCTTCAATACTATATATATTATAAATATTACGCTGCGATTAAATTTATACTCGCCAAATGACAGAGCTCTAAATAGGTTACTATTTAGGAATGATAAATTTAACGCTGAGAGAAATTTATACTCGCCAGATCCACAGCGCTGTAATCGGCATTTCTTCAGACAGTCAGTTGTCGTCGACTTGACAATCAATGCTACCAATATGCACTGGGGCGGACCCAGAAAATTTAGGGGGGGGCCGAAAAATTTTTTGAGAGTGCACAATTTCTACCGACGCCCCGCCTTTTTTGGGACATGTGACGCAACCAGAAAAATGCTGTGGGGGGAGGGGTAGGGCTCATTTTTTTCACTACTGCGCTCGGCTCATAGCGAAAAATGAAAGAGAACGATCAAAAAATGAACTTATATTAAAAGGTTTTTCGAATCAAAATGTTTAAATGATTGGACATTGTTTGATGTCGCCATAGGTCGTTCCTAGAATATATGGAGTACGCGCCAATGTCCCCACGCCATTTTCCAACTACCAATCCTGAGATGAGTAGCAATAACGCTATCGCTGTTTACTCCATACACGTTACACTGCTACCATGCATGGGTCAGCAGCATAACTCTAGCAGGAATGTCAATATGACGCATCAAACATCTGCTGCCTGGGCAAGCTCGGGCTTATATCTCTGCGTCGAGCCAATAGGAAACAGTGTACATATGTCGTCGTCAGATGGCTATCGGACAAACGTCCTATATAACTGACGTCCAAAGAAACGTCCTATATAACTGAAGTCCATTTAACCGGTAACGTCCTTTATGGGTTATATCTGTGGAGTCGTGGAAGGCAGACTAATTAGGCAGTACTGGTTTTAGCAGTTTCTAAGCTAGGCCTAAAACCTGAATGAAATGGGCCCTAACATACAGTCATTTTGACTTACACCATTGCTAGTTAAGAATATATCTTGCTCTCTCTCATGGTATGGATAACGGCAGGTCCTTGGAAAATGACTCTTTCAATCAATTCTAAATTAAGACTACCTTTTATATTTCTATACTGGCTTCTTTTTGCTCTATATTGCAATTTCATGGAAAGCTTATCGTAAGCATTAGCCACTAGTGTTCCCTACACCATTAGGGTGGGTGATGAAGGACAAAGGGCAAAAAGATAATCAAAAGTAATACAATTAAGCCTATGCAGCATTTTCAGACATTAGGCCTATTGAAATTAAACTGAAAGTGATATTAAAGTTACAACATTATCCAAGTTTCCAGTCCTTTGAATGTCCGAGATGTTAACCTCTGATGAGCATCTTAGACAGTATAAACATTTAAAATATTGCGTGATATTTTCCGATTTTAAAAAGTCTGAAAGATTTCAACAAACCTGTAAATGTCCAGATATTCATTTTTTGTGTTCTTACTTGAAGTTACACATTTATATCTAGTTGACCACCCGTCAATCATGCAAATTGCAAAATAACTAGGCAATCGAAATAAACCTGAAGTACAAGTGAAATACATTCTAGTTACTACAGTTGAAATAGTAGGAAATAGTTTAAATAACAAGCAAAAAGGTTGTGTGTCAGTAGAATTAACAAGCAAAAAGGTTGTGTGTCAGTAGAATTAACAAGCAATAAGGTTGTGTGTCAGTAGAATTAACACGCAATCAGGTTGGGTGTCAGTAGAATTAACAAGCAATCAGGTTGTGTGACAGTAGAATTAACAAGCAATCAGGTTGTGTGTCAGTAGAATTAACACGCAATCAGGTTGGGTGTCAGTAGAATTAACAAGCAATCAGGTTGTGTGTCAGTAGAATTAACAAGCAATCAGGTTGTGTGTCAGTAGAATTAACAAGCAATAAGGTTGTGTGTCAGTAGAATTAACAAGCAATCAGGTTGGATGTCAGTAGAATTAACAAGCAATAAGGTTGTGTGTCAGTAGAATTAACAAGCAATAAGGTTGTGTGTCAGTAGAATTAACAAGCAATAAGGTTGTGTGTCAGTAGAATTAACAAGCAATCAGGTTGTGTGTCAGTAGAATTAACAAGCAATCAGGTTGGATGTCAGTAGAATTAACAAGCAATAAGGTTGTGTGTCAGTAGAATTAACAAGCAATCAGGTTGGATGTCAGTAGAATTAACAAGCAATAAGGTTGTGTGTTAGGATTAAATTTAACAAGCAGGTTGTGTAACATTTGCATTTATTAATCATGAAGTTATGTGTCTATTTTATTATTTAGGCCCCGTTTACTTGCTTAATTAATTAATTACGATATTTAATTATATAAAATAATTTAGTTTGCTAATTAATTATTTAATTAATTATGTACGCAAAATATTCATATAAATCTTTCTACGCAGAAGGGTTTTGTCGTTCATGATCTGATCTTGAATTAAATCTTCGAAACCATTGAGACATCCAGACATAATACACTGTACATAAAGTACACAAGCGTTACAATTAAACAATCAACTACGTTGATATCTCTCACTTTTTTGATACCACATATATACACCGTTAGACAACTTAAACCATTTTCTGTATAACTAGTCCAGTGACCAAGATTTTACTCACAGATCAGCCCGGCTGGTATTCGAACCCAGGAGAGTTTAATTCACCTCAGGATCTGTCATTTAAATCTTCATGACGTTACCCCTATGCTTTTAAGACATTCCATAAATATTAGGCCTAATAGTATACTTGAAATATTATAATAGAAATGTAATACTATAAATATTAAATATATTTGACATGCAAAATTCAACTAAATGTTATATCCGCAGCTGCAGATCCAAATAAACCTCCATGAAATTTATTATAAGAATTAATTATAAGCAGTAAGTATAAAAAGTATAGAAACTTTATCACTACACAACACCAATGAAGTTGAATGAACTTGAGATTTATTCAACTTCCTTACAGTCTTGACTGTATCGTAGCCATGTATCTGATTGATGGAAAATACAAATCTCTTCTAGAATTCTTAATACTACGTCACAATTAATTCAAATAGAGTGCTGTTTACACATGTAAATATATTATTAAATTACTAGTAAAATAAAAACACAACAATAAATAGCGACAATAATTAGAGTGCTACTGTCACCCATGACAATTTCGAGCACTCTGAAACTAAAGTATAGAATCGATCATCAAAAATAAGATCATTTCATTCAAGAAAACAACTGCAGCATTGGAGGAAACCAGTTCAATTAGACCTGCGCTATTATACCTGTCTGTCTTTAGTACTCATTTACATCAAGAGTTCAATTGTATGGATACCAACGGTTTTACTGTAATTAGTACTGTAATAGAAATTTTTGTATTTCAGACTTAGTAGACTCTGCTAAAGCTGCTAATTATGGCAATACCGAGCAGAGCTATGGCTCTTTTATGGTATCCTCTTTCGTATTGTTGTTTGTTTGTCGGAATACATGCAGGTTCCTATTGTTTGTATAATCTGTGCTGTGATAAACAAATAAACGATACTAAGCCTAAATAACAATAAAAAAAGAGTTGTTGAAATTATTTAAATTTTGTGATTTTATTCTTCGCCACTAACTCACGAAAAACGGCTCAATTTCTAAACAGGCTGATTGTATCATTTTTACTCTAAAATTATTTAACCTATATGATATTGATATAAATTATTTGTATGCCTAATCATTATTTATAGGACAGAAATCATATACTGTATGTCTCGCTATTGTCTAAATTTCTCGTTAAAGTCATAGACGTATAGCTGGTACTCCGTTCAGTACACAGTGTGAGTTATTACGAACAGCTTGATCTACCTCTGTATGAGGTCTACTCTCGAACTCTGCTGATCTGGACTGGATCCTTAACTATCACAGGTAATGACAGACATACATGTATGCCTACAATTTTGTAAAACAAACTATTGTATAATTGGTATATAAACACAATATGACATTGTCCAGTAACTATTATAATATTGCTTTTCAGTTCAGTGTATTCTATCAAATGCTATGAATTTGAAGGCATTATTTACAAGAGTGATTAAGCTTTTGGGGGAATTCGTCCATAAGGCCTCCCTTATTTCAGTCTTGCACTTTGTTTTAATTTCAGATTCATTTAAACTTCCCAAATACTGATCTCTATATCAAATCCAGCACGATCATCAAGCAACTTCCTTCGTGTATAACTCTTTCCGATATCTTTTTGACAACGAGTTTTTGTGGGACGGGTCCCACAACAAAGATTTCTGTATCCGTGCCAGACGTTCTCGGTTATTATTAGTCATATGATGACAGTCATCTGTTGTGTGAGTTAAAAAGCTGTTCGGTAGTTAGTTTTTTGATCAATCTGTTAAGATCTAAAGTACATAATATGCCCCCACCACCAGCTCCTGGTCAAATTTCATCTCTCTAAGAAACTGGGCCCCACCAATCAAATCCGACCTTGATTTTAACTGGTAGGCCTATTCTCTTATGTAAAACGAGATTTGGATTAAACTTACTGACAGATATGTTTAATCCATTAAAGCATGATAAATAGAATAATCCAAAAAGCATAAAAATAGAAAACACGCATTATAGTGAAATGATCAACTACGTTGATATCTATCACATTTGAATACCACACGTTTAAACCGTTAGGCAAATTAGACAATTTTCCGTTTAACCAGTCAAGTGAATGTCCGAGATTTTACTCTCAGATCAGAGCGGCTGAGATTCGAACACACATGGATTCAATTCACCTCGTAATCTGTCATTTAAAACTTCATGACGCTACCACTACGCTATTAAGACATTCCCTTATTATGATTACTCTGGTAACTCTTGTTGTAGACGTACCGAGGCAACCGCTGTGTTATGAGCAGTTTTGGCGCACCCAGTTAGCTGCGAGTCAACTTGAAGCTACATCTGCTACTAGTCAACTTGAAGCTATATCTGCTACTAGTCAACTTGAAGCTACATCTGCTACTAGTCAACTTGAAGCTATATCTGCTACTAGTCAACTTGAAGCTACATCTGCTACTAGTCAACTTGAAGCTACATCTGCTACTAGTCAACTTGAAGCTACATCTGCTACTAGTCAACTTGAAGCTATATCTGCTACTAGTCAACTTGAAGCTACATCTGCTACTAGTCAACTTGAAGCTACATCTGCTACTAGTCAACTTGAAGCTACATCTGCTACTAGTCAACTTGAAGCTACATCTGCTACTAGTCAACTTGAAGCTACATCTGCTACTGGTCAACTTGAAGCTACATCTGCTACTAGTCAACTTGAAGCTACATCTGCTACTAGTCAACTTGAAGCTACATCTGCTACTAGTCAACTTGAAGCTACATCTGCTACTAGTCAACTTGAAGCTACATCTGCTACTAGTCAACTTGAAGCTACATCTGCTACTAGTCAACTTGAAGCTACATCTGCTACTGGTCAACTTGAAGCTACATCTGCTACTAGTCAACTTGAAGCTACATCTGCTACTAGTCAACTTGAAGCTATATCTGCTACTAGTCAACTTGAAGCTACATCTGCTACTAGTCAACTTGAAGCTATATCTGCTACTAGTCAACTTGAAGCTACATCTGCTACTAGTCAACTTGAAGCTATATCTGCTACTAGTCAACTTGAAGCTACATCTGCTACTGGTCAACTTGAAGCTACATCTGCTACTAGTCAACTTGAAGCTATATCTGCTACTAGTCAACTTGAAGCTACATCTGCTACTAGTCAACTTGAAGCTACATCTGCTACTAGTCAACTTGAAGCTACATCTGCTACTGGTCAACTTGAAGCTACATCTGCTACTAGTCAACTTGAAGCTACATCTGCTACTAGTCAACTTGAAGCTACATCTGCTACTGCTCAGATCAGAGCTACATCTGCTACTGCTCTCAGATCAGAGCGGCTGAGATTCGAACACACATGGATTCAATTCACCTCATAATCTGTCATTTAAAACTTCATGACGTTACCACTACGCTATTAAGACATTCTCTTATTATGATTACTCTGGTAACTCTTGTTGTAGACGTACCGAGGCAACCGCTGTGTTATGAGCAGTTTTGGTGCACCCGGTTAGCTGCGAGTCAACTGAAGCTACATCTGCTACTAGTCAACTTGAAGCTACATCTGCTACTGGTCAACTTGAAGATACATTAAGCTACATCTGGCCCGGTTAGTACTTTGTGCTGTTGATGGCATTGAACAAATAATGCGCATGGTGTTGAAAGGTTTTCTTTAAGTTCTTAGCCCGGTTGCAATAAAAGGCTAAAAAGGCAATGTGATTCCTTAAAGGTGATGAAAGGGAAGGAGGAAATTGCAAAAGACTACAATATCGAAAATACTAAGCATGGAAACTCTAAGGCATGCAAGTGTCATGTGCATTGTAACCATACGAGCAAAATATGAACTCATATAAAAAGGTTTTTCGAATCGAAATGTTTAAATGATTGGACATTGTTTGATGTCGCCATAGGTCGTTCCTAGGATATATGGAGTAGGCGCCAATGTCCCCACGCCATTTTCCAACTACTAATCCTGAGATGAGTAGCTATAACGCTATCGCTGTTTACTCCATACACGTTACACTGCTACCATGCATGGGTCAGCAGCATAACTCTAGCAGGAATGTCAATATGACGCATCAAACATCTGCTGCCTGGGCAAGCTCGGGCTTATATCTCTGCGTCGAGCCAATAGGAAACAGTGTACATATGTCGTCGTCAGATGGCTATCGGACAAACGTCCTATATAACTGACGTCCATTAATCCGGTAACGTCCTTTACGGGGTTATAGGCCTGTCTGTGACGACGTGGAAGGCAGACTAATTAGGCCGTACCGGTTTCAGCAGTTTCTAGGCTAGGCCTAACTGCTGAATGAATTGGGCACATGAATAAAGTCATTTTGTCTTACACAATTGCTAGTTAAGATTATATATGTATATATATATATATATATATATATATATATATATATATATATATATATATATATATATATATATCATGATATGGATAACGGCAGGTCCTTGGAAAATGACTCTTTCTATCAATTCAATCTTCGGCGATGATGCAGCATATGATTATAGGATTTATATCACCTTATAGGTCTTTTTCACAATAGATATACTCATTGAGGTTTAGCAAAATCCCGGGTCTCGTTTTACAATTTTTTCTAACTATTACATTTTTTCAAACAATTTTCGCTATCATCAGCTCCTCCATTTAATTATCTGAAAGCGTCTTTTAGCCTTTTATGTTGACTGTCGTCTGAGGACTGTGAGAGATAGAGAGAGAGAGAGAGAGAGAGAGAGAGAGAGAAAGAGAGAGAGAAAGATGGTGTAGGCAAAGCCATTTGTGAAGGGTTTAGCATATTGATCAATAGAGTACTGTCAATGAAGAGTTACAGCTTACAGTAAACAGGAATATGATAATGAAAGTGCTTGAACTTTAATAAGTATTCTAATTAATTAACCAGTTCTGCTGTTTTTTTAATTGTTATGTTACTGTTTATAACTGTTCTACTCGACGCTACATTGTAACTATCTGCGAGTTTCAGAGTGTAATGAAACAATGGAATAGATTACTGATTTCAAATGATAATAATAATTATTATTATTCCGAGTAAATAAGTATAATTAAACATTTTGCATACAGTATATAAATACTAACATACTGCATGTCAAATTCCAAATTATACTTATTTGCTCAAAATAATTTACTTTTTACTTTTTACTCAGAATAAGACTGAAATTCGACAAGTGTTTTCTTTTTGTGATATGAAATTGGAACTGTGTTGTTCATAATATTGTGCAATTGGCGATTTCATGCCCTTTAGATCATTATCTCCATAATTTGACCAGCCAGATTACCTGTTTTTATGTGTTTCTTGGCTCTATAATTAAGGTAACTAAAATTTACTCCTGAAGTGCTAGAAACATTTGCATCGTAAATCATAATTTTCCTCATCCATTTCGTACCGGAAATGGATTAAAAGGAAAAAGTAACGACAATTTCCTCCTACTGTTTTGATCTCGCTTTCTCTTGTGGTCTCTGTGTAATCAGTCGTCATCGTGTGGTGCTTTGGACCTGCTTGTGTACTGTCTGCAAGAGACGTCCCTGACATTGCCTTATGGCGAGGAAACGGACGTTAAATTCTTACTGATTATTGATTGATTGATTATCCATTTCTAATATCAACTAATATCTGAGTACAATTGCTTTATTGGATGTAATGTTACCTATCCATCAAAAGTTAACTGAAAGCATTATTTTCGTCTATACTTTGAAAAAAATAAATTGAATAAATCATAAAATTAATGCACGGTAACTTAAAAAGTAAAGGACTGCAATTTTCTCTAATTTAATTAATTTATTTGTGTATTGCAGGATTTTCGAGTACATATGTGTGATGTTTCATGTTCCTTTCGTTTCGAGCACTTTATCTCTTTGTTCTATTTCGCTGAACATGACGTCATTTTGTGCTTTATATTGTGTACAATTATGCTACCATATATTTGGTGAAATAAAGATGTATATATTTCTAGAACCGGTAGTTGTGGATGACGCACAGTAGTGTTACACGTAAGAGTAACATATAACTGTCGTTGGATATGTAAGTGGTTCCATGGTGCATATATGATTCTTCATCTTAACTCTGGATAATAGGTGTTCAACTAGATAGAACGGGTAGCGTTCTCTTTGATGACCTTTTGTTCGTGCATTGACTAAGGGTTTGATAGTTACAATGTTTGTGTGTATCTTCTTTTTTTGCCTGATTATATGTTTTTTGTGTGACGTTTTACTTTTGTCAAATTAGCGTATTCTTTCTCCTCTTACTCCTCCTTCTCCTACTCCTCTCTCTCTATCTCTCCTCCTCTTTATCCTCTTTCTCCTTCTCTTTCTCTTCCTCTTTCTCCTTCTCCTCCTCCTCTCTCTCTCTCTATCTCTCTTCTTTCTCTTTCTTCTCCTTCTTTTTCTCCACCTCTTTTTCCTTCTCTTTCTATTCCTCCTCTTTCTCCTCCTCTTTCTCCTCTTCTTTCTCCTCCTCTTTCTCCAC
This sequence comes from Enchytraeus crypticus, assembly GCA_905160935.1. NCBI lineage: Eukaryota > Metazoa > Annelida > Clitellata > Enchytraeida > Enchytraeidae > Enchytraeus > Enchytraeus crypticus. Next base: position 170,431 of record CAJHZI010000623.1, read on the forward strand.
CTCTTTCTCCTTCTCTTTCTCCTCCTCATCTTTCTCCTACACTTTTTTCTCCTCCTCCTTCTCCTTCTCCTCTTTGTCTTCCTCCTCTTCCTCCTTGCTTTCAGTTCTTGTTTGGTCGTCTCTTATTACACTTGCCGTTAACAGCTTGTCTATTCTGCAGTGGCTCGGACACAATGGCAGGGTTTTAATAATTTTAAGCTAGCGTAACCTGACAGAAATCCCGACTACTGTTGGTTTTAAGCTTACTGTGGAGTTTTTGAAGGAGACCACGAGAGTGATTTTTGACAGAGATTCCTCTTTATCTAGATCCTTACCTCCGTCCTTCTATCTAGGATTGGGCGTCCCTTGATTTTTTAGTCTATTGCCAGTAATAACTCGCACAATAAATTAAATACTCGCACAATATTTAATGATTTGCAAAAGGAATATTGTGCGAGCTATTACTGGAAGGCAACAGAAAACCAACTCATTTTCCATAGTTTAACCAAGTTATAGGTTGCATATGATATGGATAGGGCATAACTTTTTGCAATACAATTATCTTGTTAAACAGTGTTCTATAATAAGTGTGAAAGCAGACTGTTTGTAGGAATATGTACCTTGGATCCGCCAATTGGTAGAAAGCTGGAGTGATCTCTTATTATGTGAAGGTTAAAAATTGTCCGTGGATGAAAGTTTATGCTCAGCAATGAGTATTTATTTAAACACAAATAATATTTATCCGAGAGAACTAGCAATTAAATATAATTGTATTTATAGGAAAAAATATGGAGGGAATAGAAGCTGAGGATGTGGAGAGCTTCGACACTGAGGAGTTAGTTGTCAAAATGGACTCCATCAGGCTCAAGATTAGAGAGTATGGGCTAGCCAAGCGCAGTATTGTCACCCTAAGATCAGATGTGCTCGGAGAAGATCCCACTTGTCTGAAAATCTTCGACGTGGAGTTTAGCTGTGAGTGGCAGAAGATGCGAGTATTTGACCAACTGCATCTGTAAGTTGACTAAAAATTACTTAGTAGCTTTTAATAGCAGGGCCTAAGTTGCAGAAATTAAAATTTATTTATGAATTGATAATTTATTTCAAATGATCGCATCATCCATGTAATCATGTTATAACGCAATTCAGTATATCTTTATGTCGGTCTGTTTCACACATTGCACAGCTTGCTTTGCTATCCGCATGGATCAACTCCTTTTAGTTCCTCATAAAAGTCTGACAATTAATTGTCAATGTTGAACGATATAGCCAATAGGAATTAAGTAAACAGACATTAGAAGGTGAAGGCCGGACACAAATGCTTTGCAGCCATAAGTAAACACCAGCTTCCACGAGGTAAATACCAATATAGATGTCAATTTAAGGAACATTTCTAATTATTACTGTATTTATCATTGTGTTCACTGTATTGTTTATCAACAAACGACTGTCAGTTGGAGCATAGTGTAACATTGATGATGATGACGACAATATATACATTATATATATATATATATTATATATATATATATATATATATATATATATATATATATATATATATTGTATTATAGAATGATGATGATAACGATGATATATAATAACGATGAATAGAAAAACTTCAAAAGTCTTTAGGATTGGAGCAGGTCTATTGGTATCCCGACCCTAGTTAAACTGGGATTTAAGGGAAGATGATAAAGATGATGATGACGATGATGATGATGATAATGATGATGATGGTGATGATGATGATGATGATTAATCAATTTTTATGTAGGCCTACTAATGGTGTGCTGAGAAAATGTTATTTTTGTGAACAAGCCCAGAACATAAATGTGTCACAGGATTTCATTGATTAACAATCCGTAGCTCCGTGTGGACGACAATTCCTCATCCTAACACTGACAGCCGGAAGTATTGCTTACGTCGCCTGGACCCAGGGCTTCCCTTTGCAGCCACCATATTACCTTGCATCAGATGTATTGCGCGTAGAGTGATTGATATTTGTATAATACTGTATTTGTAGTTCAGAGCAAACAATCTCCTCACACGGTGTCCATGTTACTCTACTAGTCACTAGTCTCTACGCTACGTGCTTCTACTGTACGACACCATAATATATATATACCATAACAACATGGTACAACCAGTTACAGGCTCGATGTGAACAGTCACTGGCCATAATTTGCAGAGAGGGTATGATGTGCCACGTATCACTTTGCGTCGACATTGCAAGAGTTAGGTGCACTACGTGTTCTGTGCTCTTGTGCATAAGCAAGAATTAGAAATATTTCAAGTCATTTCATACAACTTGGAGCTGTTTATAGAACTCTATGCTATTCATCAAGTTGTTAGCTAGATTTTTCTTCAATTACAAAGTGTTACACAGTCCTATGGCAGTATACCTGCAGTAGCAATTGAGCATCACATAAAGTAAGGCTTCTCCATATTCACACCTCCAGTACATCTAGTTTCCTGATATCACCTTCTTAAAGTCCAGTTTTCACATCCGGACCCTGGCGTGGTCCATACCAAGGTTTTCAAGACAGTGAAACCTTGGTTTAGACTACGTTATTATACGGATGTGAAAACTGGACTTTAAGGAAGGACGATATCATGAAACTGGAGGTATTGGAAGTGTGGATATGGAGAATAATGGGGACCATTAGCTGGACTCAAGGTTGCTGCCAATGGGCATGTTCTGGAGAGAGTTTGTACAGATAGACAGTTGATGAATTCACTGGGAGGTTGGGCCGGTTATGGCTGGGACACACTCAGATGGGGAGAGATCTATTAATAGAGGACAGAGAAAGTAAAAAGAATGAATGGAAAAAGAGGCAGAGACAGGCTGAGATTAGCAATGTTAAATGATTTAAAAATGATTCGTCATGTATGCATGTATGTATGAATGTTTGTAATAGAATATGATATGTTAGAAATGTCTCTAGTTCTTATAGTATAGAATAAGATAGAAGTAACCTAACAACCCTAGCTTCCCGCCTTAGCAGGGACAACCCACCCAGCACTTCATTGTATAACATTTAAGGCCTTCGCGTCCGTTTCAGATCATTCCCTCCTAAGCCATTAGAAAAGTTATATCGGAAATCCTTAAGCCCCAGGTAATGCACAATATTGTATGCAAAACTAAAAGCGTACGAAACTTAAAACTTATGTCAGTTCCGAGCAAATGTCATAGACAAACAATTACAACGCAGAACATAAAGGTAGCTAATATTTTCAGGAGGTAAATTGTTGATGATTGTTGAACCCCGTGTTAAGCGCGAGTGTGGTTGGACCCCTGCAGAATAGGGTAACGGCAAAGAAGATGTGGCGTGTATGTAAGAGGCGACTAAGGCAGGAGCTGAGGAAGGCAGAGAGGACCCACCTCACCATGAAATTTTTCTCAAGGATTAAATGGCGTTAATTCATTATAGAACTGAGGAAGGCAACGGAAAATCACCTCACAAGCCATATTGTTCCCAAGCTATATGCTACATAATGGTGTGGATTAGGCATAGCCATTTGTGAAGGGATTAACTCGTAATCGATGGTGTGCTCTTTATGGAAATCAGCATGTGAGTAGGAATATTTACTTTTGACCTGCCCCTTTTCAGAACATTGGAGAGAGAGAGAAATTGTTGATAGTCCGGCTATTGCATCTAACAATAATGATTATATTTCTTAACGCTAAATGTATCGAATTTTCTTTTCGGATACCTGCGTTGAGAGTGATTGAGACGTTTCTGATGACTTCCTTTAACGTTAATTTTATTCTAAAATGATGATTGGATGAGCAAGTACTATTAGACATCAGTAGAGCCACTTGCTGCAGAGCAAAATTAAGTAAAGATAGAACTTCATTTAATTTTTGATGTAAATAAAGCACATAATTGTACATGCGTAGGCCTACATAATTCATAAAATTGTGCAACTATTTTAATTTACTCATCTGCTGCAATCATAGTATTCCAAATACAGTATTTACATATAGCCAATTTAAGTAAAAACAATAATGATCTACTTCAATGTTGTCAATTAATAAACTAAAAACAAATACAATCGTGGACATGGCTAGATATATCGTAGCAATATATAAAAGAGATTTCGTGTTGAAGCAACCAGAAAGTTAGACAATAATTTGACACATTAATTCAAATTTATTTAAACTTTTACAAGGCTAATATTCAGAGCATATTAATAAATATTAATTTATTATATAAATAATATAAAGAAAAATTCATTAAATTCATGATGAGGAAAGACTACCAACATAAAGTCTGATGAATCCATGAAGAAGATAAAGATTGTAAAGACTTTAGTGTAGACCACATTCCTTGTACGGTTGTGAAACATGGACGTTAATAAGAAGAATATCAGGAAACTGGAAGCATTCGGAATGCAGCTATGAATAAGAATAGAGCATTTGAAATGGACTGACAAAATTACGAACGAAGAAGTGCAAAATAGAGTTATCATATATAGTAGAGCTGGGAATTTTATGAATTTCGAGAGTTCGGTTCTGTTCGGTTCGTTGAAAATAGAAGTTCGGTTCGGTTCGGGTTCGGTTAGCATTTGACAATTTGTGAGAGCGGTTTGGTTCGGCATCCTTCTAACAAGGGTTCGAGTTTGGTTCGGGTTCGGTTTGCTTTCCACCTCACAAGAGTTCCATTCGAGTTCGAAATGGTTTGTTTTGAATACTGTTGCAATAGATTCATATTACTTATAATAGTCATGCTAATGATAAAAATGTTTAAAATGGTTTATGGTAAATGTGCTAAAAAATACAAGAATCATAGTAACTGCCACATTTTCCACCTGGGAAAAATATGACAAAGTAAAAAGAAGACAAGCGGTATTTATTCCTGTACATTTCTTAAAATATTGTAAGTTGACCAACAAATGTTCATAAAATAGATATTTAGCTTTATTACTGTTTCTGAAATATTCTCTTTGATTATAACTAGAAAATGGAATGCTTCATCCATTTTAAAATAAATTTTGTCACTAGGCCAATATATCACAAACGTTTCAGTGGAAATATTTAGGCTAAAATTTGATCCAATATGTCAAAGACAAAGTGCAATTTATTAACATAAAAATGTTAAATAGGGACGATTTGTCAAACACATGTACTTCCACAGAAAAATGATCATAATATATACCGTTTACTATCAACTGAATCAGTAATAAACTTCATAATTTACCTTAGGGTTTGAAATTTGAAACTCTGAGGTCAATTATGAAGTTACGATAATAGTTATGAAATTTAATGCATTGTTATGGTGAAAAATTATTTACTCCATATAGCATTAGCACATATATTATGTCATATATAAATATTACTAAATATGGATGCAAAAATATTAAGATGGCGTACTAAAATTTGAAAAATTTCATAATTTGAATTTTAAAAGAACAGATCCACCTAGATGGAGTTAAGCATTTTCAGATTTTTATGTAATATTCTCATCACTTTGGCCTCTTTGGTGTTAATCTTCATTCCATATTTCAATGTCGTATCATTCAGACTATTCATTATCTTCAGGAGACTAGTATCGCTTCCCGCTACCATTCCTTTGTAATACTACTGTTCTATTGTATCGCTATCCGTTATTTTAAAATTTGTGCCGGAACCGGCCTTACCTGAATATACATGTATGATGTTAAATACTGTAAGACCTTGAAATGCAAAACTAATATATATATATATATATATATATATATATATATATATATATGTATCTTTATATAATGTCAAATATTCTCCATAGTATTTTAATGCAGCCTTTGAAAAATAGCTGAAAAGAAAAGTGTTCTTTTCTCCTGAGGCAGGCGAAGGAGAAAGGAACTTCAAGAGTTCGATTGGGTTCGGTTTGGATGAAATGATGGTTCGGGTTCGGCCAGAGTCTGGGTTTGAGTTCGGTTCAGGTTCGGCCACAGTCTGGGTTCGGGTTCAGTTCGGTCAAAATTCCAGATTTTAGGGTTCGGTTCGATTCCCATCTCCAATAAATAGGCAGTTGATAAATATCCTAATGGAGAGAAAGAAGAAATGGATGGTGAAATGTTCTGAGAGGGAATAGTTTACTAAAAGAGGTATAATCGAAGGACGAATGGAAGGAAACTGACAGAGAAAGACCTAGACTTGTGACGTTAGCTGATTTGATAACTCCAATGTGCATTGATCTAAATCTTAAAAATTATATCTTGTACAACCGGAATAGATTTAGTACAGCATACGTACAGCAGAATTGAAGAAAATGTTGTAGGGAGAGACACGCAACATTCTAGTGGAAGTAGGCCTTATATATAGAATTTTACAATACGATTTTTGACCAGAATATTTTATCAAAGCAATGATGATTCCAAATTCACAAAAAGTCAATGCTCTTAACCATTTTGACTACAGAGCTATTGGCATAATATAGACAATTTTACACCATAATTTGGCAGCAAATATATGCCTACAGATACAAAAGTAAAGGTGCATCACTACAAACAATCGTTGCCACTTAAACATTGGCTTCATTTACTAACTGATTTTATAATAGTCTTCTCCGATTTTTAAAATAAATATCATATTCACGTTTTTACTTTCACAAATGTTCTTAATAGGGGCAAATTTATGCTTCACATGTCTTTTTTATTACTATGCACTTCAAACACACACTTTCAGAAAGTAGCATTTGCTTTGTCCACACTGAATTTAGCATTCTGTTAATAATTAAAAATGTGACTAATTTTGAAATTTTGTCATGAAATTTATAGATAATGTGCAAAACAAATAGGGACTAAACTAGACTTTTACTTAATATAGCTCAATGAAATAGTGAGGAAATGAGTAAAATTGGACCTGGAAAATTTTTGAAAATTTACATGACGAACAGACATCAGATACAAAAAATCTGAAAATTTGTTTGGTGTGATATTTTTGAAGCAGTCTCTCTCTCTCTCTATGTGTGTATATATATATATTATTTATACATGCTTATATATATATATATATATATATATATATATATATATATATATATATATATATATATATATATACATAAATAACTAAGCATTCAGGTTGCATTATCAATTTATAAAAAAGCTAAAGCTAAGGTTAACGTCAGTTTCTTCAATCGAAAGCGATGTCAGTGACGGGCGAACCCAGGATTTGAACCCTCACCATCAGATCTGCGGTCGAGTATCTTACGGACTTCGCCACTGGCTCCAGCCAGTAACAAAGTCGGTTAAATTCATATCTGATTATCCTCAGCTTTCCTTTCATCGCTACTTTCGAACATGTTTTAAAATCATTTTACATATCGTCGTCAATAAGGTAATACCTCATATGTGCAGAAATCAAAATTTTTCAGGAAACACAAAAAACTTGTTAGAATCATTTGACCAAATTTTGTACTTTACAATTTTGTGGACAATTGTGGTTTATTTGACATTTTGTATTGCTTGTACTAATTGCTCTGGTGAAGTTTTAGTAAAATTTATAAAACAACATTTTACGCACATATGAGGTTTTTCGAGATTTGATTGCACATATGAGATATTGCATTTTAAAACACCACTAATGCCGTTAATTAGCGAACTTGCACCAAGGTTATTTATATTAAGCACTCAAAATATCGTTTGATTCAAGTAAATGGCAATAAAATGTAAAAAATTCATTGCAAATTTTTCCAATGTCACATGCAAGATTATAAAATCCACATTTTCTGTCGTAACAACTATTAAACTATCGAATGTACTGGAACTTCACACTTGAAGTAAACAAAATTATATTAAAGGTAATATACTTAAGTTTACCCATTCTAGAGTGATGGGTCTTACATCACCTTATGGTGGGGAAACGAACATTAAATCCCCACTGATTTACTGCTGATTGAATCCTGCTGCTTTAAATTAAATTAAATAATAGTAATAACATAAAAATTTGTAATAATATTGATAATAACAATTAAAGTACTACTGTGATCAATGCCATTATACAGTTTATCAATTCCAAGGTTTTCACCAATAAGTTAAAAAAGATAAAAAGTTAAAAGTTGTTTTTTTTCAAGAACGAAAAACAAAAAACGGCCTACTAGCTGATCCATGGTATATAACGCCTCCACTCTTCCCTATCTTCCGCTTTAATATGCATCTCCATCAACGAGTAGATCTTTAAAATAATTAGTAGTTTAATTATTTTAATTAGGCCTAAATAGCAACCACACTACAAGTATGTATGAGAAGTATTTACATGTGTCTCGTCAACACAACAGGTTGACTACAGTATATTGTAAAGCTATGCATACCGTCAAAGAATTACCTCAGCTTTTTAAGTTGGACATCTTGTGCACTACTTTACAAACGTTATTTACTATATTTATTACATATATTATTATTATATTTTAAGAAATGTAGAGTAAAACGAACAGCTTGCTTGAATGCTGCTATTCAGTGAAATATGCATTAAAGCAACTTGGTAAAGGCTGCTAGTCAATGCAATAGCCTACTAAGTAAAACGGCTATCTAGAATCTGATCCTAATAATCATGTTTAGTATGACTATTTTTTATTTTCAGTTTTTTAATTGCTTGTGTTCTATTTTTATAGTTTGATTTCTTTATATTCTGTTTATTCTAGGCGCCACCTAGTGAAGAAGTTGGCTAGATGCTGCTGATCTAAACGAGAGTAAATCAGTTTGTAAAAATGCTGCTATTCTAGGCAACGAGAGTAATAGTAACGTTGAATAATAGTTGCAGTTCTGGATACTGGTAGGCTACATAACGGTGACTTCCCAGTAACTTACTGTTACATTAATCTTTGTGACGGTAGCTCGAGTGTGTCGAGTCGTCTTGAAGAGAAGCCTTGTCCTTCTGAACCTTGACGTTAAACACACCTACCTAACTAAACAACGAGAGTATAAAACAGATTCAATAAGGCTGCTGCCTACGTAATGAAAACCAAAATAACCCAGCTTGCTAAAGGATGCTGTTTGAAGAGATTCCCGTACCACACGCAGGCCGTTGAGTGCATTGTTAAGCTCATTACCGTGGCATCTATCTATCTATCTATCTATCTATCTATCTATCT
>CAJHZI010000624.1:0-125000 GCA_905160935.1 Enchytraeus crypticus
AAATTTTAAATAGAATACCATCCCATCATAGAATCTGTTCTATTAATTTTTTCAATAATACTTAATAAATACAGGTTGCCAGCTTTTTCCCATTCTTTACGCACACAATCATATTTGTAATTTGGTAGATCCACCAACTCTTCTGAATTCTGCCTTAGCCAAATATCTAACACTTATATATTCAAGATATTCTCTTTTTCAAGTAGGCCTACACATTTCACAAACAGACAAGAATGTTGGACTGAATAGGGATGTTACTAGTTTTACTCGCTGACTAAATATTAGAGATGTGAATTTTATGAATTTACAGAGTTCGGGTTCGGTTCGGTTAGTTGAAAATGAAAGTTCGGTTCGGTTCGGATTCGGTTAGCAGTTGACAATTTGAGAGTTCGGTTCGGTTCGGTTTGTCGAAAATGAAAGTTCGGTTCGGTTCTGGTTCGGTTAGCAGTTGACAATTTGAGAGTTCGGGTTCGGGTTCGGGTTCGGCTTGCTTTCCGTCGCATAAGAGTTCGATTCGAGTTCTAAATGGTTAGGTTCGGATAATGCTGCAACTGTTTAACAATACAAATAATAAACATGGTTATGATAATCATGTTTATGGCAAATGTGCTCAAAAATACATGAAGTCGTATTAACTGCCATATTTTTTCACCTGATTAAAAATATATCATGCCATGTGTCCATATCGAGCCCACTTAACAGTTCCCGCCAATTCTACTAAATATTCTCCTTATAATTGTTATATCTAAAATTGAATGCAACCTTAGCATACACACAACCTATAGTGTGGAGACCAATATCTCGACTATGAAGTCCTGATTTCGACTCTCTCTCTTAGTGCACTGCCTACTGGCAGGTCCATGGTACATAACGCCTCCACTCTTCTCTGTCTTCCGCCTTCCTCTTCATTTCCACATATGAGTGGTCTTTAAATCATCTAACATACCTAATCTCGGCCTGCCCCTGCCTCTTTTTCCTTCCATTCTACCTTCTATGACCTCTTTTAATAGACCTTCCCCCCTTAGAAAGTGTCCTATCCATCTTTTCTTCCTATTTCTTAATCAACTGTCTATCTGTGCCAACTCTCTCCAGGACTTCCTCATTTGTAACCTTTTGAGTCCAGCTAATCCTCTCCATTCTTCTCCAAATCCACATTTCCAATGCCTCCAGTTTCGTAATATCTTCCTTCCTTAAGGTCCATGTTTCACATCCGTACAATAGCGTGGTCCAGACCAAAGTTTTTACTATCTTTATCTTTTTGTCTTTCTTGAGACTTTTTGTTAATAGTTCCTTTCTAAAACCAAAGGCCGCTCTTGCTTGTTAAATCCTACTGGATATTTCCATCTCATATTCCCCATCATCGGTTACAGTATGACCCAAATATTTGAAACTCTTTACCTGTTCCAATTTCGTACCATTTATTGTGATATTAACTTCACCTTTATTATTTGACACTCTCATAACCTTCGTCTATCTTCATCCCATATCTTAAAGCCGTATCATTTGGCCTATCCGTTATCTTCTGCAATCCAATCTCGCTGCCTACTACCATGCCTTAGTCATCTGCAAAACGTACATCTTGTAACAAATTCCCTCTCATTTTTATTCCTTCTTCCAAGCCTTCCATGGATTCCTCCATCATTGCCTCAGCGTAAATGTTAAATAGCAGCGGCGAAATGCTACAACCTTGTCTTACTCCACGTCCTATTTCACCTTCTTCTAGGTATTCTTGTTGAATTTTGATTACTGCTCTTTGATTCATGTACAAGTTCAAAACTAGTCTTCTATTTCTCCAGTCAATTCCTATTATTTTTTAAGATATTCATCATCGTTATCCAATCAATCCTGTCAAAGGCCTTCTCGTAGTCTACAAAGCATACAAAAACGTCATTTCCATATTCTAAGCTTCTTTCGCAGAGAACCCGCAATACCCCTATTGCTTCTCTTGTGCAGCATCCTTTCCGAAAACCAAATTGTGTCTTGCTCAGTATCATATGTGCTTTCGACTGAACGTGATTATTTACTATCTTTAACAAGATCTTCGATGCATGAGGTATTAAGCTGATTGTTCTGTAATCCGAACACTCCACTGGAATCATCACTGACTTGGTAAAGTCGTCTGGCCAAATACCTGAATTGTACATTTCGATACATACCTCCATTAACTTATTGAGTGTTTCTCCTTCCAACATTTTCAAGAATTCTGCTGGGATTTCATCTATTCCGGCTGCCTTACCCTTCTTTATACTGTTGATTGCAGAATAAATTTCCTCCTTAATTAAATCGGGGCTCCTTTTTTTTTTTTTTTTTATATTTAATTCTATTTTAAAAATAGCAGAAGATCTTCTATTTCGACTCTATAAAAGGAAATATAAGCAATTGTAACAGAGCTGGCTTGAGTCATTGGCGAAGTCGGTAAGACATTCGACTGCGAATCGGTATGTGCGGGGTTCAAATCCTTAGCTTTACCAGCTCACTAAACTGAATAATACTTGTAGCGGCAGTGGTTGGTTCCAAACAGATATTTATCAACATTATATTCCATATTAAATTGTGAATTGTTTTGTTCAATAATTAGATATTTGCACAAAATTGATAGATAGCAATAACACATATCAATTGCGCAAATGTACGCTTACTATTTAGTCTAATGTCTTAACTAGAAATGTTTTCGTAAACTCGGAAAATGTGTCATAAACGTTTCGCATTATTACTATTTTATTTCTCATCATTATTTATTGAATGTCATTTTTATTATTATTATTAAAAACAATGCCGGATTTAAACTTTAGGATTTAGACTTTACTATATTTATATAATGCCAAACATTCTCCATAATATTTTACTGCAGACTTTGAAAAATGGCTGAAAAGAAAAATATGAGATTCAATTCAATTTTCCGGAGGCAGGCGGAGGAGAAAGAACATTAAGAGTTCGGTTCGGTTCGGCCAGAATCAGGGTTCGGTGCGGGTTCGGCCAGTGTCAGGGTTCGGTTTCGGTTGGTTCTGCCAAAATTTCAGATTTCAGGGTTCGGTTAGGTTCGGGTTCGATTCCCATCTCTACTAAATATTACACATTTAAACTACAGTATATACAGAGATTATAACAGAGTCTACTCTTTAATGGAGTCTACTCTGAAATAATGAAATTGCATACGTGTACTGTATGTATAATTATAATTTCTAATATATTACAACATTCTGCGTAGCAAGATTTTTCTTTATAAAGACTCAAAGCAAATATTAGGACCCTATGAAAGCAAATTAATTTTAGTGAATCCTAAATTTTTCCTCAGCAGTTAAATTGATATTTAATTAGATAATTAGACCTACAAAGCGCCTTACAATTCAAAATCAATAATTTGATACGTGAATTATAATGTTATAGTCACCAATGACAATATGGAGAGAGATTAATGTTTTTATTACAATAGCAAAAATGCTAAAACACCAAATGCACTGACACCAAAAGAGAAATAGAGAAACACAAGAAAGATTAGGTAAACATACATGTAAAACAAAGTATCAGGTAGTTTCTGTAACATGAACAACAGCCGGCATTGAAGATGACATACAGCTTATCTAGATGATCACTGTCAAAAGACTATATTAATTTACGGAAAAAACATATAAAATAACCGTCAGAAAGAGATATACATAGTACTCTATCTATCTAACTATCAGCAAAATTACGTTATAAATTCATATTTGGTGAGAAATAAACTTAAGATTCAATCAAAACGTACATGCACGCCTAAGATGTTTGGATAAACCTTGAACGAAATTATTATTGATATGAAAATATAGTATAAATCGTAAAACAGTGATTATCATCGTCTATTATCAAACAAGCACAAAGTAAATTAAAACAAACATCACAGCATTGAAAGAAAATTTATAAATAATCAACCCCAATCATCATAGATATCGTTTTTACTGAGTTTGCAAAACTAAGCTTTTTGCGTTACGGAAAACAGTGGGTATGTGATTTAACATAACATTACAGAGTCAGGAAGCAATTATATGCTTGTTTAAGACTCATCAGGCTCTTAACTAAAACCAATTAATATCAATAGCACATAGTTCATATAAAACTGAAAGCGACATTGTATAAGTACATTTACCAAAAGAGCCAGTGACCAACTAGGCCTATAGTTTCAAATATATATTTCTATTTAGGTATAATTTCACCACATCATAAAATATTTAATTAGTCCAACTTTAAATATATAAAAATCAAATCATACAGACTTCATGTCAACATGTCAAATTTATACATAGCCCATTTATAACACTGAACATGCCATTAGCATCTAATTTACATGTTCTTATGTTTTTCATATCTATTTTTAAACGCATTCACTGATTCTGCTTCCACAACTTCGCTTGGCAAACTTTTCCAAGCATTTATAACTCTCATACTAAAGAAAAATTTCCTTAAATCTAGTCTACTTCTAAATTTACTTAGTTTATAAATATGTCCCCTAGTGCATCTGTTCTTTGATAAAGTAAATCAAATACCATGGTTAACTTTGCTGAAGCATTTGAGTATCTTAAAACTTCTATTAAATCTCCTCTAGTTCTTCTCTCACTTAAAGAAGTTAATACTACGAATTTTAATCTATTCTCATAACTAATTTTTCTAACACAGATATATATTTGTATGTATATATATATATATATATATATATATATATATATATATACATATATATATCTGTATGTATATAAAACAAATAATGTGTTAGGCCTATATATATATATATATATAGGCCTATATATATATATATATATATATATATATATAGGCCTATATATATATACATGTAAATATAGGCCTATATATATATATATCTATATAAATATATACATGTGTGTATATATATATATATATATATATATATATATATATATATATATATACATGTATATATACATACACATGTATATATATATATATATACATGTGTATATATATACACACACACACATATATATATATATATATATATATATATATATATATATATATATATAAAATCGTACAAGAGTGCGCCCAATATTCGATTTCGTTTAGACCAATATTCAATTAGTTAGATAGGCAAATTAATAACAAACCAAAAAATACTACCACAAAACAGCCATAGCAATATTCGGTATTAGCAGCTATTAGTAGTTTTGTTCACAATTAGTAGCTATTGAAGAATATACTTCTGTCTAAAATAAAAAAATTGTCTATTACATTATAAATTATAGTAAAACCGTTGGTGGCCATACAATTGAATATTTTCAAATTAGGAAAAGGCCAGACAATGGCAAGTGAAAACTCAAAATAAATTTTAAAGAACATCTCTAAACTATTAAAAATGAAATAAGAAAACTAAGTTCATATTACTAAAGGGCAAAAAAGTAACTAAACTATACCATAGAGTGTGAATAAAATATAATCATCATCATCCTCCCTTGAATCCCAGTTTATTCAGGGTCGGGATACGAATAGACTGTCTCAAATCCTCTCTGTCCTACACCACATCACTAGCCAATACCCTATTTGAGACTTTTCCATTCGTTTAAATTTTTGTAGCAATTTCTGAAGCCTAGGCGCCCACCAACCGAATGCCCTTTCTGACGTTGGTATGGATCTTAGTGCTTTAGTCGCCTTCTACGACAAGTGCAGTCACCGGTTGGTCAATTCTTCAAACAACCCGGACGCAACACGGGGAAAATATAGAAATATGTGAAGAAAATATAATGAAAGAAGAAAAGGAAATACAATGAAAAAATATTGTGTCCAATTAACTAGTACAAGTTTCAAAGAAAGCATTACTAGTATAATTTCATTAAGATAAAATTAATATTGGTTAAATAATAAACTAAAAATTCACTCTTAAAATTAGAAATAGACTTAGCATTTTAATTACATTTGGCAAGTTATTCCACAGTTTTTGACCATGTCCAGACATCCATTTTGTTCGCATATTTGTACGTGAGAGGGAACAATGAATTCATTAACATTTTTCAGGTACTAATTATTATTATCTACAACATCTGACACCTGTTAAATTAGTCCATGAGTATGGATGAGTCGCGACAAATGAAGACTCTAAAGTTAAAGTTAAAGTTGAGTAATGGTATTCAACGCGTGAGGATTGTGGCGTGAAACTTGAAAACGCGGACTCAACAACTAGAAACTGGGATAGGATACTTCAAATGAAGATTGGTCAATAGTCGGTAAAGTGTCATCTTCAAGTCACACTGATTCTGAATTAACTCCTTTAGCTGTACCCATATAATTTCTGAAACACCGACATCGACGGCGATTATGACAGTGACGTAAATAAAATAGAATTCCTGCCGGCGTAATTTGTACTAAAACAATAATTATCAACATTAACACAGCAATTTCCATGGAGAAGTTGCCTGAAGTAGTTCGTTGCTCTTGTGGTTCGTTTGCTTCAGTAGAACTCTCAGTTGAACCCACCGTCCTTTGATCAATTTCGATAACGCTTCCCTCTGAAAAGATTTCTGCAAAAATCAATCAATCGAATCAATTATAGAAATATACCATCCAATTTCTCGTCATAAGGCAATGTAAGGGACGTCAAAAATATAACCCAATTATACTTAAATTCATAAATTTGACGTTTTTCTCCAAAAGTGAGACTTGGTTATTTGCCAAAATCTCACCCATTGAGCTGTTGGCCATCCGTCCACCTGGTTATGAAATGCATATTGCTAACCGTGATACCAGAATTTCTGGTGCTAAGGGTGGTGGAGTGGCTCTCCTTTATAGGACGCCTTTCACTCTCCTGAGCAGTTGCTCACACAAATTCTCTTCTTTTGAAGCCATTTCAGCAACTGTCAAAATCAACTCACGTATTCAGTGTACCGTCCACCTTCATCATCTCCATACTCCAAACCTTTCTCTACGTTCCTATCGGAGTTTGCTGCGTTGCTGTCTTCTCTCACTTCGTCCAAATCTGACTAGGTCATCACTGGCGATCTCAACTTTCATGTTGACAAACCACTATATCACGCTACCCAGCAGTTCAATAGTTCACTTAAATCATGCAACGCTGTACAACATGTCCACATTGCCACTCACTCGGATAACCACACCCTAGATCTAGTCATTACCCCCTCTGTGTCAGCACTCGATCGTACATTGCACAGAAACTGAGACCAACACTTAAACATTTATTCCACTAGTAACCTTCCTCGGGCTCACTTCTCGGATTTTGGCTTGCATTGTCGTTTGACTCCACGCTCTACTCACTCTGCGGATTGGATTTGATACCATAGTGCTAAATGTTGTCTTGGACGACAGTAGCACTCTGATTATGTTGTTGCTGTTGTTGTTGTTGGTATCAATTTGTCTTTCTCCACCGCTTTCTTTCCATTTGTCTCCAACTCTCTCTCTCTCTCTCTTTCTCTCTCTCAGTGTGCTTGTTTTAGTGGCAGGTCCATGGCATAAGACTCTTTCAACATTCTAACAACTCTATACTCAGCTTTCCGTTTCATTTCTACGAACATGTTATGAAATAATCTTGCATCTCTTGAAGCGATCTGCCTCTAATAGTCTCCTCTTCAATTCTACCTTTAATTATAATAATACAATCAATCGAGCTTTTTATGGTATCCAGCTATCCAGCTTTCCCTATTTTATATGTATTTTATCAACGCTTGCTCTGTAACAAATAGCTCTCTCGCGAACTCATTACATTGTCATTATATGAATAGGCCTACGTTAATTCGTTCATTTTATAACGGATAGTTGACTAACTAGACGTCAAAGATAGACTGACTGACTGATTGTCTTAATGTGGCTGACCGAAAAACATCGAATAACTGATTAAAGGTGAAATATTTTTCTTATATATTTTCTTAACAATGCTTCTGATGCTGTAGTTTCCTGGTATCTTCTTTTCTTAACACTAGAATCCCACAGGAGGGGAAAATGCACTATTTGACTTTATTTTATATTCGATTCCTTTGACATTCGGTAGGCCTATAGCTAATCTCCAAATGTAACTTTATTTACTAAATATCATAATTGATAAAATAAATTACTGAAATATAACAGTGTGCCACAATGTTTTGACTAACAAATTTCCTATATAATCGTATACTTTGCATCATATGCATATTACAAATATGAGCCTTTAACAAATCTAGAAGTTTTATTGATGAAATATGACTTCTGGTGAGGATTCTAGCTCAGATTCTAGATTAGCATAAGTCTATTATCTACCGCACAGTACACAGCATACAACAGGAAACTCTTAGTAATAGTAACGAGATAAGTTAATTAAATTAATTATTCTTAAAGACCTGCTGCATGTTTACCCTAAATAAGTAGAATTTGACAAGTTCAACTTACCTCAATTTTGTTTTCTATCACGTTGTTCATAGCAATATTATATTTGTTTCTCTGATATAAACGGGCTGATGGTTTATTTTCCACTCACAGGTTAAATTACGTTCACCCCAATATCCAAAGGAGCAGTTGATCTCTGAAAACTTGTCAAGACGTAGAACATGACACTCGGGAGTCTCTGCAAACATTTAATTCATAAAATATCAATATTTCATTGAAATTTCACAGGTATAGGGCCATACAGATATTGTTGCTATACAGTTTTTTTTCGAAGCTCAGCTCTCGTATTTTTGATATTGCAAATTAATATCATTTGGACTTCTATCATATACGCTTTTCAGCCTTAACTGACGATAAGTGATGGCATTTTTGATTTTCTGTAGATAATTGTTGATATCTTGGAAAGTGATAGATATTAGGCCTAAGACGTTCATAAATGTTAACATTCAACACTCAACAAAAAAGCCTCGCAACTTGATCAATTAAATTCTCTAGAGGAGATTCATATGGAAAACGTACGAACTGAATGAGGAATGATGTAGGCCTAGTATCTCGTATGTGCATAAAGGAAGAAATGTCAATGTATGTATAGGCCTAAAGTGTAAAGTAGTCAACTCAACAACGTCAAGATCTGGGACTTGCCCCACACAATGGGGCCCGCGTCGCCCTCGGATAAACTTACTTTATACTAAAAACTCGACAATATCTGGCCATGGAGGATTGACCTCTATGGACTTCGATAGCCCATAAGTATGGCTAATGGATTTATAAAATATTTGTCGAGTTCAGTTACTTATTTAAATTTAAGTATTAATTTAGAAATGTACTGATTTATGCTTCTTTAAAATTATGTTTAATAGCTCGACATTTTTATATACATAATAGAAGCAATGGGTAACATTTAACTAGTTGCTCTAACACTCGGAATCCCAACGTTTTTTGTACAAACAGTGAAACCTAACGAGGGGTGTACGGCCGAATCATCTATCGTCATTATCATTTTGGGTGTTATTAGTCATATGATTCAATTTCTACTGCATATAGGCCTACAGAGACCCAAAGCTGAATAAATAAGAAATAGGGAATTGCAATCTATTTTACTGATTAGAGCATATCATATATGTATGTATTATGGTCCTAGTTTACGCATAGGCCTATATAAGCCTACAACGTAAAAAACCTATACCACTCGGGTTAGGCCTACATGCTCACTATAATACAAATTTTTTATCTTTAATTTTTGCCATCAAGATTCCTAATTCTAATGATCTCTGTGGCTTTCATAACTGGTATATATAGCTAATGTTAACGTCAGTTTCCTCACTCGAAAGCGATGTCAGTGACGGGAGCGCCAAGGATTTAAACCCCGCACACACTGATCCGCGGTCCAGTATCTTACCGACTTCGCCACTGGCTCCATCCAGTAGCAATTTTAGAGTAGCAATTCGTTCATTTCAATCAGTGGAGGATACCCATGTTTTTGCCTGACCTGGGATTTGAACCCAGGACACCTATATCCAATGCGAACACTCTAACCGTTAGGCCATATTCCTACCACCTATATCTCTCTTAGTGCACTGCCTACTGGTAGGTTCATGGTATATAACGTCTCCACTCTTCTCCGTCTCCCGCTTTCCTCTTCATTTCCACATATGCGTGGATCTTTAAATCATCTAACGTACCTAATCACGGCCTGCCCCTGCCTCTTTTTCCTTCCATTCTACCTTCTATGAACTCTTTTAATAGACTTTCCCCCCTTAGAATGTGTCCTATCCAAATCTTCTTCCTATATCGTAATACATTTATCAACTGTCTATCTGTATAAACTCTCTTCAGAACTTCCTCATTTGTAATCTTTTGGGTCCAGCTAATCCTCTCCATTCTTCTCCAAATCCACATTTTAAATGCCTCTGGTTTCCTAATATCTTCCTTCCTTAAATTCCAGGTTTGACATCCATACAATAGCGTGGTCCACTGACCGCTACCATTCTTTGGTCATCTGCAAATCGTACATCTTGTAAAAATTGTCCTCCTACTTTTATTCCTTCATAAATGTCTTCCATAGTTTCATCCATCATTGCCTCAGCCTAAATGTTAAACAGCAGAGGCGAAATGTTGCAACCTTGTCTTACTCTATGTCCTATTTCACCTTCTTAAGAGTGTTCTTGTTGGATTTTTATTACTGCTCATTGATTCATGTACAAGTTCAAAACTAGTCTTCTATCTCTCCAGTCAGTTCCTATTCTGTTCAAGATATTCATTATCGTTATCCACTCATTCCCGTCGACGACCTTCTCAAAGTCCACAAAGCATACAAAAACCATATTTCCATATTCTAATCTTCTTGCGAAAAGAACCTAAATTATCTCAATTGTTTCTCTTGTGCCACGTGCTTTCATAAACCACATTGTATCTTGCTCAATATTGACATTTTTGGGAATTGGGTAGACTTTACAATCGTATGACCCTTAAAATCTTCGTAAAGTCGTCTGTCCAAGTAACTGTATTGTACACTTCCATACATACCTCCATTGACTTATTGAGTGTTTCTTCTTCCAACATTTTCAAGAATTCTGCGGGATATAATCTATTCCGATTGCTTTCCTCTTCTTTATGCTGTTAATTGCATAATATATTTCCTACTTCATTATATTGGGGCCCCTTTTATCATTTTATATGATATTTTCTTCTTGTATTTAAAATCCTCTTGAACTGGTTTCCTAGCCTTATAACACAATTCCTCTACTTATTCTCTCCTTCTCTCTTTTCCTTCTTTCAGCTCTGTCTTCAATTCCCCATCTTTACCCATTATGCTAATGTTCTTTGCTGCTCCTGTGTCTTTCTTATCTGTTCTTGTCAATATTAGGCCATGATGGTAGCAATACTTTTCCATTTCCTCCTTTCATCCATTTTGTCTAGCTCCTGACTTGTGATCCAAGATTTTTTACCCATTTTTGCTTTAAGAAAGCCATAGGTTACTGTTGTGCTTATTTTAATAGCTTCTTTTAGCTGACACCATCTTTCATTTACCCCTGTTCTTTCGTAGTACTTAATTCTCTAAACTTCTCCTTTCAATGCTTCCTGAAACTGACTTCTTTTCTCTTTCAATCCGTTCAAATTCCATCTCTTACTGCTTTTCTTCTTAAGTATTTTCTTTAGTTCAAGCCTCATTTTTGCCATTGCTAAATTGTGGTTTGGATTAATAACGGCTCCTGGATTAGACCTTGAATTCTTCAAATTATTGTACCGTTGCTTTATCAGAATATAATATATCTGGTTTCTCCCACGTTTCCGGTGCTTCTTGATTTCTTTCATGAGTAACGCTTTCTCTTCTCATGTAAGGCCTATATATGTATGTATTTATATATATATATATATATATATATATATATATATATATATATATATATATACAATATTGAGAGTAAATCCATGTATATATATATATATATATATATATATATATATATATATATATATATTATTTACTATATAATGTATACTTCGCTGTAATACAACACTGCAAAGTTTTATAGACCAAGCATCCATTTTTTATATATATTGTATTTTTGGAAAGTATTGTTTATATTTATTTATTTATTTTATTTTTATACAATTCAATTTCGTAACCTCGGCACTCTGGATTAATATTTTAATTGAAGTTACTCAGTCAATAAAGATATCGGTGTAAAGTTAAGTTACTAACTTTCAATGACAGTTATCTCTGACAGCCCAATTTCTCCAAACGCTTCATCGTCCCTACAAATAAGAGTCCCGCCACCTGCCAGAGTGATGCTGTTGATTGTCAAACTGGAGGATATTGTATTATCATCCATCTTAGTCTCGTTGACAGAGTATGCGAAGTTCATTCTGCCTGAAAGTTTGCCATCATAAAGCCCTGTTACAGATGTTTGTCTAACCCCGGACCAATACCAGGCAGGGCTATGTCAGAGATGCATGTGGTGGTAGCATTGCCTCCAGCCAGTACAATGTGATGTGATGGCTTTTGCAGCAAAGCACCTAAGCAAATTCATTCAATTTGTTTAGACATTAAATATCAGAAAAGCTGACAGTACGCAAGCATAAATCAAAGATACAAGATGCATAATAATATAATTTACTGTAGATTTCCAAATTAAAATATTTTTCTAAAACAAGCTGTAGCCTGATCGAATTAACACAAACAGAAGCACTGATCAAGACTCAACTCTATGTGAGGCTCATATCTCCACGCCATGTTGTTTCCTTCTAGAAGGAAATGGCTTCTAAGCCTTTATGATAATAAAGTATCATAGTGGTCTAACATGTCCGGCAGGGAGGAATAGAATATTTGTTAGTTGCTTTTTTTGAAACAACGTAGGTCTAAATAGATATAGATCTGTTAAACAATTTACATGTAAGTACAAATTTTGGACGCAAACATAAACAGCTTATTGGAATTAAATTGAAAGTTAGAGAGTGGGAGGGATAAAGAGAGTAACAGTAAGACACACAGAGAGAGAGAGAGAGAGAGAGAGAGAGAAAGAAAGAAAGAGGGATTGAGTAAATGCTAAGATTAAATACAAGATGAAAATAATTCATAAAACATATTTATCAATTTATTAGCGTGAAACAGAGAAAACAAAAGTCTTAAACAAAGCAGTAGGCAATTGAATAGAATACTTGCGACTTATAAACCATACACTGTAGCAGTCCCTAACAGATACAACATAAATATATGTTTGACAAAAATATATATCAAGACTCATGTACCTTGAATGTATAGGTCTGCACGTAGAAGAAGTGTAATATACAGCAGAGACCTGAAATACTTGAATGATTTGAATATGTTATCCATCTTGTAACAATCGTCTAATATTAAGAAGCAGAAGTAGGCTATTGAGGCATATATCAGTTTCTTCCGGTTTAATTATTATAAGCCAAACGGAAAATTATCATTTAAATATTATTCAAGGTAGATAGAAAATGCAGTTTTCTGTAAGATATACTCTAGATAAATAAACAACAAATGAAAAATTAATTAGCAATCTGCAAATCGCTTTTTTAATATAAATAGGCACAGTAAAAGTGTTTTGTAGCACTTTGAGAATCATCATAATTAAAAGGGCCTACATGGTACAGAACAATATTGAAGAATAGCTGATAACCCGTGTTGTGTTCGGGTGTGGTTGAACCACTGCAGAATAGGGTAACCGCAAACAATCTATTGCGTGTACGTAAGAGGCGACTAAGGCAGGAGCTGAGGATGGCTACTAGATGAGACCCACCTCACTATGAAATATTTCTCTCAGAATTAAATGGTAATTAATCCATCTAACTGAGGAATTCAACGAGAAACCAACTCAGACGCAACACTTTTCCCAAGCTATAGGCTACATAAGGTATGGATAAGGTATAGACTTTGTGAAGGGATTAACTTGTTGATCTAAGGAGTGCTCTTATGGAGCGAGAAAGCAGACTTTGAGTATGAATGTGCACGTAAAACCCTGACACTTGGCAGTACACTGAAGAAGAAGAAGAAGAAGAAAAAAAAGAAGAAGAAGACGAAGAAGCAGTTGTAAAACTTTTAAAATTCACACTGCGTTTTATAGCGGACATAAATGGATTAACTATCAAGACATATTTGTGTAGTACCACTCAATGAACAAAAATAATCAATTCAGTCTTTCTTTACCCACAACTCGTAGGCCTACACCAGGTGGCATTGGTACAGTCCTTGTGCCAGTGGACAAGGACACTACAAATTCAGACACTTCATTTAATGAATTAAATTACATTACTAGTTTAAATTATCGAATGAGTTAAATTAAACTAGACTATTAGTGTGAGAAGAGCTATTAGCTAATAGGTTTAGGTGACCTAACAGCTATTAGCTATTAGGTTTTAATCATATCTCGATGATAGACATCAGTTTATCTCAAAAACGAAGTTAATTCATCCGTTTTACCCGTTTGTACTGGAGTGCCCCAAGGTTCTCTTCTTGGGCCTCTATAATTCCTCATTTTTATTAATAACATACAATATTCGTATAATAATGCTAAGTTAAAACTATTTGCTGATGATATAAATATTTTTGTTTGTGAAAATAACATTGTAGATCTATATAAGACTGGTAGTATTGTATGTAATAATATATTGAATTGGCTCAATTGTAATCGATTAACTGTTAATATTGCCAAATCGGCTTTCATTTTATTTTATCGGTCTAATCTAGTTACTGAAATTATTAAGACCAGTATTCTTAAAATTAAGATAAATGACTGTGAACTTAATAGATCTAATAGCGTAAAGTTCCTAGGTGTTTGGATTGATGATTAATTATCATTTCATGAACATATAAATCAATTAGCTAAAAAAATTAACTCTTTGAATTCAATGCTATACAATCGTAAAGAGTGCTTACTCATAAATTATCGCTTAATGTTATTTCACGTACTTATTTATTCACGAATTAGTTATGGTATTGAAATGTACGGCAATACCGGTAGATCTATGTTACATCCATTGCAAGTTGCAATGAATAAGGTGCTAAGAAATCTACAAAATCAAAATAAATTTTGCAATGTTAAAGAATTACACCAAATTTCAATGTACTTCCTGTTCATTTATTATTTAGATTAGCAATGGGTAAACAAATATACAAATATATTCAGTCTGATAGCAATAGGCCTGCTTCCAATATTAATAAAGAATATTTTGTTAACAGAACTGCCAATCATGAGTAAGAGACTAGACTGTCACAAACTAACTATTTCTATTTTCATTCCAATATTAAAATTTTTAACTCGATTATTTTTTCTAGTGTTCAAATATGAAATAGTGTACTTGATTCCAAAAAAGGCAAATAAATGTATATAATTTTAGTATTATTTAGTATTTAGGCAAATAAATGTATATAATTTTAGTATTATAAATCTTATTTATTCAAGAACTGACAA
The DNA here is from genome assembly GCA_905160935.1 of Enchytraeus crypticus. NCBI lineage: Eukaryota > Metazoa > Annelida > Clitellata > Enchytraeida > Enchytraeidae > Enchytraeus > Enchytraeus crypticus. Next base: position 15,315 of record CAJHZI010000624.1, read on the forward strand.
AATGCACTGATAGAAGCACTTAACATTCCATAACCACCTCAGAAGCCACACTTTTCCCAAGCTATAGGCTACATAAGGTAAGGACAAGGCATAGACTTTGTGAAGGGATTAACTGGTTGATCTAAGGAGTGCTCTAACAAAGCGAGAAATGAGACTTTGAGTATGAATGTGTACCTAAAACCTGCCACTTAGCAGTGCACTGAAGAAGAAGAACAAGACGAGGAATAGGAAGTTGTAAAACTTAAAAATTCACACTGCGTTTAATAGCGGGGATAAATGGATTAACTACCAAGGTCTGCTTTTGTAGTACCACTCAATAAGAAATCAATTCAATCTTTCTTTACCCTCAACTCATAAACCAGATGGCATTAGTACAGTCCCTGTGCCAGTGGACAAGGACACTATAAATCCAAAGAAATATATTTAACGAATTAAATTATATTAATTGTTGAACTTAACGAATGGATCAAATTAAACTAGGCTATTAGTGTGAGAAGAGAGATTAGCTACTCAGTCATGGTGCCATGACGGTTGTCATATAATTATTTATAGACACTGGTTTATGAAATTATGAATGTTATCCTGAGGACTAATCAGTGTGGGGGTTGGACCTTTTTTAAGAAAAGCCCTGCCTTACAGTGAAAGGATCACCTAAGCTGTTTCCAATTACTGTTTAAGTTGGACACCAAAATAGTTTTTCAACCCTTTGAGAAACACTATGAATAATATCATCATCATCATCTTCTTCTTCTCTTAAATCCCAGTTTAACTAGGATCGGGGTGCGAATAGACTGCCTCAAATCCTCACTGTCCTACATCTTAACATCCGTCAGACAATCCCCTATTCGAGACTTTTCCATTCGTTTAAATCTTTGTAGCAATTTCTGGATACAAGAAGCTCAACAACAAACTGCCATTTTGACGTTTTTGTGGATCTTAGTCCTTTAGTCGCCTTCTACGACACGTATAGTCACCGGTTGGTCAATTCTTCAAACAACCCGGACACAACACGGGGAAACACTATGAATAATATACGAACCAAATAACTTTTAGTAACATCTATCAGTAATTCTTAGTGTTCATTAAAGTTACTAAATGTTAGAAATTTTAGAAATTTTTTAGGATAAAGAGAGAATCGAAAGTATTACAAGTATGCAACGTATTTTTACAATAGGCCTAGGTTAATCAAACTGAATGTGAGATTAAAGATACGAAATATTAGAAAGTTTTACATTCCAATATCAATCAAAACGATATATATAATAAAAATCCTTTTTATTTATATCTAAACGTACATTACTATAATATACCACACACTAAATATTAACCATTAAGCAGTTTTGTGAATTATCCATGTTACCAGTCCTGTGAATGTCCGAGATGTTAACCTCTGATGAGCATCTTAGACAGTATAAACATTTAAAATATTGCGTGATATTTTGCGATTTTAAAAAGTCTGAAAGATTTCAACAAACCTGTAAATGTCCAGATATTCATTTTCTGTGTACCAATCTGAAGATATACATTTATATAGGCTTACGCGATAAGTCAGCCTAAGGTACTTCAGAGAGATTGAACTACATATTAGCCTAATAAAAGTATAAGACACCTAAAGTATACTGTCACTACTAGGCAGTTAAATAACATTCGCTGGCTATATTTTATGCATGCAGTTTACCCTCAGCATAGAGAATAAAGTTGATAGATAAGCAGACTGATAATGCATGTAGAAATATTGATCGTTAGCATAAACATTTGCCGAGTAGGCCTACGGGCTACATCAAAATGAACAATAGCTTCAGTTTCATCGAACCTATCAGGTGCTCAATTAAATTGGAATAGCCCGATACAATAAAGAAGACAAAACCTTAATTATATATGTTCCTCAAAATTTAGAAATTTTGATTTATGAACCCGAGATTAATCTCTGTACCTATCACAACCTCCTACAATACCTCTCTCCTAACTAGTGCACCTAAGCATGTAATGTAAACCCGTTGAGCTTTGAATTTCACCAAGATAATAATTTTAAAAAAATTAGAATGCTACAGTCATCAATGACATCATCGAGCATTGAGAATAAATCAAGCCGACGAGCAAAAAGAAGGTCAAAACGGTGTAAATTACAATATTGAGAATAAATCAAACCGACGAGCAAAAAGAAGCTCAAAACGGTGTAAGTTACAATAAAATTCGTCGCGCATAATATGGCTGGATCAGACAACACGGCAGCTGAGTGTTTACCTCGATGCATTGGCTAGACGACAAAACGACGCAGTAGTATATCATGATTTTTAGCAACTCAGTATTTCAGTTAAGCACTTTATCGGCACATTTGTGATAAGAAATTAGTCAGGTAAAGATGATTTTCTCATACAAGATAAGCAAGTATATGTATTCGTGAATAGAGTAAAGTAGAGAATCAGAGCCATGAAGTAAAATGTGCAATAAGTTTTGCGACTCCAAAGAAAATTTAACTGGGATGATAATTTCTAGTAACAATTTGCTGAAACAATTATTGTTAATGACGGCTAAAAATTGCTTGAAAAGTACAACATTGCGTGTGTACAGGTACCATCGGACTCTAATACCGAATAGTTAAATATGAAACTTGACTAATTAAGCGACGTTTAGCGAATTTTACTAAGTTCCACAGGATGCAGTGCGAACTAATATTTAAAGGTTGAGCACAATATGAAAAGTAGGTGATATGCTTTTATATAGCGACCTAGCTGTGAAGTTGTAAGAACCTGCTTATTTAAGAAACGTTACACAAAAGACATATAATTAGGCAAAAATAAAACAAAATAAAAAAAACTTTGCAAAAATCAAATCATTAATCCATACACGAAAAATAGGATACCAAAGAGAACGTTACCTTTTCTGTCTAGTTGAACACCTATTATCCAGAGTAGCATATACGCACGTGGGAAAGAATAGGAATTGGCTGGAGAGATAGATGACTAATATTACACATGTACACGAATCAAAGAGCAGTATAAAAATCCAATAAGAATACTCAGAAGAAGGTGAAATAGGACGTGGAGTAAGACAAGGTTATAGCATTTCGTAGCTACTTTTCAACATTTACGCTGAGGCAAGGCAATGATAGAGTAAGGTATGGAAAACATAGAAGAAGGAATAAAAGTAGGAGTAAAATTGTAACACGATGTACGATTTGCTGATGAACAAGGAACGATATCGGATTGCACGACTGGACTGCAGAAGATAACGGCAAGTCTGAGTGATACGGCATTGACATATATCATAAAGATTTAACATAAAAAACCAAACTGATGAGAGTGTCCCGTTATGAAGTTAATATATCAATAAATGGTAAAAAATTGAAGCAGGTAAGGAGTTTTAACTATATGGGTCATATTATAACCGCTGATGGGAAATGTGAGACAGAAATTTGCAGTAGGATTGCACAATAAAAAGTGGCTTTCGGTAATAGGACAAAACTTTTAACATGAAGTCTAAAGAAATACACTAAGAGAAAGATCGTGAAAACCTTGATTTTCATCACGACATTATATGGTTGTAAAACATGGAGCTTAAGGAATGAAGATATTAGGTAACCAGAGGCATTGGAAATGTGGATTTGGAGAAGAATGGAGAGGATTAGCTGGAGTCAAAAGGTTACAAAGTAGAAGTTCTGGAGAGAGTTGGTACATAGAGACATTTGATAAGTGTATTAATATATAGGACGAAGAGTTGGATAGGACACAAATCTGCTGTTGATTATGACTAGAGTTTATGTTGAAGATATTGTTGTAGGAACTAGTAGTACAGTATATGAAGATAACTGATTGATTTACTAGATAAAATCTGATAATGCTAACGTCCGATAAATAAAAAAATAATTAATAGTAATAATAATAATGATTGTTAGATAAATGAGACGAAGACTGCATAAGCAATGTTACATAATTTAGTGAATTCAGTATATCGCAACAATTAAATATTCAGTCAGTATTTTGTTTCTAATAATACTATTTCAAAATAGTACATTTACAGCATGTTCAAAATACAAAGTTAAGATATTAGAAATAAAATAATACACGAATATGCAGTAGAACGAAAATTAAAACTATTTCAAGTAGCACGTGTAAGCGAAATTCACGGAACTTATTTTTTTCTTTTTATGCCGAATTACTGTCGACTCTAAATATCGCAAAAGCAAGTACCTTAAATAAAATACAATTAATTTCTACTCACAAATTATTACTACGTTCTCTAGCACAAATTCCTACACTTTATTTTCCTCTCGACAACTCGCCTACTAGAATTCCTTCTAATATAATCCCTTAATCAGAATACATCGGTGGAACTCTCTTTCCAGTTTGATCATCTACAGATCACTCTTCATCGACTTCACTCTTCACATCAACCGTTCGATGGACTACAATCAGTTCTACTGAACGAACTCTTCGAACTGCTCTTGAATTCGGCTACTACCGATATTCTTCAAATCTCCTTTCAACGTGTTATGTTATGCATCCTTGTTGTCACTTTTTCATTTTGAATCTCCCTCTACCTCCTGTATTGGCATGATCTCATTGGTCACTTGCCCTAGCTTAGCTTCCGCCTAGGATAACATTCCATAAAACACTATACTCTCAAATATTTATTATACAGCAGTATTATTAAATACTCTACTTGAAATATACATAAAATACATCACATATAAAATATATCGAATCAAGCCTTCACACGAGGAAGTTTAAATTGCAGTAATTTCTAAATTGAATGTGTAGCAAGTTATATAGACTTAAAATCTTGGTCAATTTTTTCAAATATCTGTTTGCTTTAATACCGCAGTGCATTTCTTAGGTTCGACATCTGTTGTCCGAGTCCCTACGTCTCAAACATGGACCCCTAGTGGGCCCATGTTTGAGACGATAAAATTATAACATATTGGAAAAAAGATTGAGCTAGTGGAACTGAATTCTCTCTCGGTCGAACCCCCCCCCCTCCTTACCACTACCCTTACAAACATATTTACACACTGAAATTGCCATATAAATAATGAAAATGTAGTTTAAAATGTTTATCGTCGGGCCTAAGGGGGGGGGGGCTGTCTCCCTTGGCCCTCCCCCTGGATCCGCCACTGCAGATGGGCAACGAAAGCACTAACATGTGCCCTTAACACATAGAAAAAATAAATCATATAAAGCAGTTAGAAGTTTATAGCAATCAAGGCATTCAATCTAAGCATACTGCTACTTCAAAATACCCCAACACATTAGCAGGAAGAGATATCTGAATAAATTAAAAGCTATTTACGAATAAATTTAAAAACACTACCATAAACAAAAATCCTTAAATACTTTCAATGTAGGCCTACTTAAATCTATAAACACTTATAACACACATTTATATAAAACTTGGTCTGCTTCAGTAGAATTCTCAGTTGATTCCACCGTCGTGTGATCAGTTTTGAGTAACTTCATATAAATTTGTAATTTATACGGGACAAATTTTCAATAAACGGTTTGCTTTAAAACCGCAGTGCATTTCATAGGTTCGACATCTGTTCAGTGAGTCTCTCTCGATCACTCTCGACAAGCAAAGACTCCAACGTTAAACCTGAGTAATCGGATTCACAACCATGGGAGCAGAGGCTCAGACTTAACAACTCTTACTTGATAACTGGAGACTGGGACTCATTACGTGTGGACTCGTTCTCTACAAAAGCTGATACTGACTTATACTCAAGCCTTCTAGATTCTGACGCATATCCGGTAGCTGAACTATGGGCTTTTGTGTTATACCGACGACGCCATCTACATGTATATCGCATATAGAGTAAAATTTTTAAAATTATTAAGATAAGAGTGATAATAATTGCTACAAGTAGGCCTACTTGAAATATTTTATCAAAGTTCTCTGAAGTAGTTCGTTGCTGTTGAGGTTGGTCTGCTTCAGTAGAATTCTCAGTTGATTCCACCGTCGTGTGATCAGTTTTGAAAGAGCTGCTCTCTGAAATAACTTCTGCAGAAATCAATCAATCGAATCAATCGAAATCAATCAAGAGAAATTTAACTTCCGGCTCCTCGTCATAAGGCAATGTCAGGGACGTCAAAATATAATCCAAATATTCTTAACTTTATAGTCATAGGCTTATTTCTACAAATTTATGAGCCGAGGCTTAATCATCGCCTGATTAACACTCTTATTACCAACCGGAGAAGGGAGGTTCGTCGGACCCCCGATAATTTTTCTTCTATGTTTTATTTAAATCTGAATATTATTATAAACCATTTTATATTCTTGATATTCTTAATGTGAAAAAATTAACTATATATCCTACGAATGTGCTGAGAAAATGTTATGTTTGCTAAAGGCCCTGAATATAGATGTGTAGGCCTATATCTTATAGGCATTTTTTAACGTTTAATAATATAAAATGATTTTTAATGGACAAAAATAAACTAGATATTGCACAAACACCAGCAAAAAGCATTCAACATTGGATTTTTTAAATTAAAGTGATAATAGGCCAAGTAGCAGTGAGAGTGAGACTATGATGTTAAAGTAAAACCGCAATAATTTGATTTAATACATTATATTTTGGTTCACCGTGTTGTGCTCGGGTGTGCTAGAACCACTATAGAATAGGGCAACCACAAACAATCTGCTGCGTGTACGTAAGAAGCGACTAAAGCATGAGCTGATAATGGCTGAAGGGGACCCGCCTCATCATGAAATATTCCCCCAGCATTGAATGGTAATTAGTCCATCTAACTCAGGAAGGCAACGGGAAACCACCTCAGAAGCCATTATTTTCATAAGCTATAGGCTACATAAGGTATGAATGATGCATAGACTTTGTGAAGGGATAGACTGGTTGATCTGAGGAGTACTCTTACGGAGCGATAAAACAGACTTTGAGTAAAAATATGTACCCTGAACTTGCCATTTCGCAGTGCACTGAAGAAGAGAGAGATTATAACTAGTAAAGAAATTACATTTATTTCCTAAATATCCCTTGTTACATAGTTATAGGTGTAATTCGGCCTACACGTCGGGAATTCATGTTGGTTAATATGTAAAATGTTGAATATCCTCAGTAAATCTCGATGCAAAATGTTCACCTTAAGGAAATATAATTATCCTTACTGCCATGTGCAGAAAATAAATATTACGTGTAGTTATTTCCTTCCAATATAATCTATTCCAAGAATGGTGGGCCTTTAAATACACATTTCAGAACTTTACAATTAATAGTTAAATAATCTATGAAATTACTAGGCCTATCATGGCTGAAATAGCCAATATGTTGATAAAAAGTGTGATTCAGTCGATGATGCTAAAAACGAATTAATGCCCGAAAATTTATTGTTATCATGCTAAAGCGTTTGAAAATATGCTCCTATGTAATACTTGGATACATATGTAGGTTATTTTTTAATCATTCCCTGTCCAGGCCCAAGAAATTTCGATTAAAATTAATTTGTGGAAGTTAACACAATTTTAGGAAGCATGATAGACTGAACATTTCAAGATTGCATCAATGTTTTGCCTGTATGGAAACCCACGTTAATGCAATGTATTAGATTCAAAACTTATATGGTATATATAATCCTCCTCTGCTGTTAAATATTAAACCTGCTTCTCTTGAAGAAATCCGTCCTCTAATACTCTGCTCTACCGACTCATCTTGCTCGCTAGATGCCATTCCAACCAAACTACTTAAATCTTGCATTGATGCCCTCCTACCTCCAATTACCCATCTGGTTAATCTTTCACTTTCTGAAGGAATTTTTCCATCTACTTTTAAAAATGCTGTTGTTTCTCCTCTGCTTAAAAAGCAATCACTTCCTAAAGATGATCTTTCTAGCTATCGTCCCATTTCCAACTTAAATTTCATTTCCAAAATCTTGGAAAAAATAATCTACACTCTCTTATGCAGCCATCTCGAATCTTTTCCTTCCCTATCTTGTTTCCAATCTGCACATCGAAAGCTTCACTCCACTGAAACTGCCTTACTCAGCATTCATAATGACCTTTGCTTAGCCTTAAACTCTCAAAAGGTATCAGCCCTTGTTCTACTTGATCTTTCGGCTGCCTTCGACACCATCGATCATAACATTCTTACCAGTAGACTTAAAACGTACTTTGGTATCTCTGATTCCGCTTTCTCTCTGATCTCCTTCTATCTTTCTGGTCGCACTCAATCTGTTACTACTGACAATAAAGGCTCCCCTGAACTACCTCTTCTTCGTGGTGTGCCCCAATGATCTGTACTTGGACCTTTACTTTTTTCCCTCTACACTACCCCATCAGTTATGTTTTAGACAATGCTTCAATAAAATTTCATTTCTATGCGGATGATACTCAGCCGTACATCTCATTTTCTAGCTCAGATTCTGACTTGAAATTGCAACACCTTTCTTCTGTTCTTGACAAAGTGTATGCATGGTTTTGCAGTAATCGTCTCTCTGTCAACCCCTCTAAAACCGAATATCTTTTAATCGGCACTCCCCAGCAAGAACCAAAATTGCCAATTCCTCCATCTATTTTCAAAATCTTGCTCTCACTCCTACTCCCAAAGCTAAAAATCTTGGTGTCATGTTTGATGAAAATCTTGATTTTAAATCTCATATCTCATCTGTCTGTCGTTCATCTTTCTCCCAGATTCGTCAAATCAGACAGATACGCTTATCTCTTGATTAAAATTCATCCAAAATTCTTGCCAACTCAACAGTTCATTCTAAACTTGACTACTGCAACTCATTGCTATATGGTTTACCTTCCTCTTCTCTCATGCGTTTGCTACGCGTTCAAATTACTCTAGCACGTGTTGTCTGTCGATCCTCGAGGCTTCAGGCCACCTCTAGTTCCCTGCTTAATAACCTTCATTGGCTTCCTGTAGTTCAAAGAAGTAAGTATAAAATTGCTCTGTTAACTTTCAAAACACTCCTTTTTGGTAAACCTTATTACCTTTCTGATCTCCTAATCCAATATCAGCCTTCTCGTAAGCTTCGTTCTTCTGATACCAAACTACTTAAATTTCTAATATTCTTACTTCGTTAGGTTCATTTTCTTTCTCCGCTCCTATTGTTTGGAACTCTCTGCCTCCTGATCTTCGCTCATGTTCTACTACTTCCACTTTCCGTTGTAAGTTGCAAACACATCTCTTTCCACCATAGATTTTATTTAATCTGCCTGACTGTCTTTTTGATCACCGGACCGGCACTGTTTAGGATCTTTTATTTCTCTTCAGCACATGTTTTTTTAGATCGTTTGGGGTGAATCGATTTGTAGTGACATGTGATGGGGACACGTCCCTGACATCACCCTTGTATGGGGAAACGGACGTTAAACCTTTATTATTATTAATATTATTATTATATATTTTTTCCTTTCAACAGACGTCAGGCCGCCTGAAAATAGTATATATATACGAATATAAATCACAGATATCAACGACCATTTCTATTTTCAAAGGATAAGAGCCTACAAATATTGATAATCCGACTATTGCATCTAACTACTATTTATTATATTTATGAAATTAAAAGATATAGACCTAATATCTATGTTATAAAATATAAAAGAATAACTATAGATATATTAACTAATTGACCTAATTCATGTATATATATATATATATATATATATATATATATATATATATATATATATAGTGTATATATATAAATATATATATATATATATATATTTATTTCTTTCTTTCTTTCCATTCTTCTCCAACTATATTAACTAATAGACCTAATTCATATATATATATATATATATATATATATATATATATATATATATATATATAGATATATATATTATATATATATACATTGTAATATATATAATATATATATATATATATATATATATATATCTGTGCCTTTTGAGTCCAGCTAATCCTCTCCATTCTTTTCCAAATCCACATTTCCAATGCCTCCAGTTTCCTAATATCTTCCTTCCTTAAGGTCCATGTTTCACATCCATACAATAGCGTGGTCCAAACCAAAGTTTTCACTATCTTTATCTTGGTGTCTTTCTTTAGACTTTTGTTAATAGTTCTTTTCTACTACCAAAGGCCGCTTTTGCCTGTGCACTCCTACTGTACACACAGATAGACAGTTGATAAATGTATTAAGAAATAGGAAGAAGAGATGGACATACCACATTCTAAGGGGGCAAGGTCTATTAAAAGAGGTCATAGAAGGTAGAATGGATGGAAAAAGAGGCAGGGGCAGGCCGAGATTAGGTATGTTAGATGATTTAAAGACCCACTCATATGTGGAAATGAAGAGGAAGGCGGAAGACAGAGAAGAGTGGAGGCGTTATGTACCGTGGACCTGCCAGTAGGCAGTGCACTAATATATATATATATATATATATATATATATATATATATATATATAGTAATATACTCTATAAAAAGAATCTCGCAGAATAAAAATTGTCCCAAGAAATTATGGGGAGCACTTGACTCTCTACTTGATCGCACCATTCCCAAGTCACTTCCCTCTACCACCTCACCATCTTCTCTTGCTACCTCGTTTCTCAACTTTTTCAATGACAAAATAGCCAAACTCTGTAGCTCTATACCCTCAAACTCCATTGTCACCGACAACTCCATTTCTGTAAATATGTCTGAACCACCACTACTTTCTAGTTTTGAACCAGCTAAACCGGAAGAAATACGCAATTTTATTCTTCGCTCTACCGACTCATCTTGCTGCCTTGATGTTATTCCTACACGATTACTGAAATCCTGTATTGATGTTTTAGTTGCTCCACTTACTTACTTAATCAACCTCTCACTCTCAGAAGGTATCTTCCCGACCTCCTTCAAACAAGCAGTTGTATCTCCTTTCCTTAAAAAAACCTTCTATATCAAAGGATGATCTTTCCAGTTACCGTCCTATTTCCAATCTTAACTTCATCTCTAAACTTCTGGAAAGGTAATATATACCCGTTTATGCACTCATCTTGATTCTTTCCCTTCTGTCTCTCAATATCAATCTGCCTACAGAAAACTACATTCTACTGAAACCGCTCTTCTTCGTATACATAATGATCTTAGCTTGGCCATTAGTAGTAGACAGTTTTCTGCCTTGATCTCTCTGCTGCCTTTGATACAATTGACCATGGCATCCTAATAAATGATCTTAAGTCTTGTTTTGGCATATCTGATTCTGCTTTTTCCCTTCTCACATCATATCTCTCATGTCGCCCACAATCGGTTGTTATTGGCCAAAATCGCTCTTCTGAACTACCCCTCATACGCGGTGCTCCTCAAGGTTCATTGTTAGGTCCATTGCTCTTCTCTTTATATATCACTCCTCTTAGATACCTGCTTGCTCAGTCCTCAATAAATTTTCATTTCTATGCAGACGACACACAACTATATATTTCCTTTTCTAATCATGATTTCGATCAGATACTAATTCATCTCTTAGCCGTTCTAGACAAGGTTTACTTCTGGTTTTCTGCTAACCGTCTTGTTGTTAATCCCTCCAAAACTGAAAATCTTTTAATTGGCACTCCTTTGCAAAGAAATAAAATTACCAATAACTCTGTTAATTTTCAATATCTTGCTCTTTTACCTTCTCGATTTGCCAAAAACCTTGGAGTCATATTTGATGAAAACCTTGACTTTAAATCCCATATCAATTCTGTTTGTCGCGCTTTTTTCTTTCAGTTTCGTCAGATTAGGCAAATACGTCCATCCCTTATTAGAAATTCAGTCACTATTCTTTCTAATTTTACTGTTCATTCAAAGCTCGACTACTGCAATTCATTATCAGCCCGTCTTGATGCATGCATGTGAAACCTGGGAAAGTACTAATAAAATAAAACCAAAAACTCTGTTTAACAAAGATGTCTCAGAATAAAACTAAAATTTATTATTGGGAAAACATAACAAATGAAACAGTATCTGAAAGTTTTGAAGAAGAAAAATCAGATGTAATAGTTTCGGAAAGAGGGTGAGGTTCTTGGGTCACGTATTAACAATGCCTGATGATAGATATGCAAAGATCGCAATAAATTGGAAATTAAGTCAAAGAAAAAGGAACAGAGGAAGACCTATAAATACATAACTTATATATATATATATAGGGTGAGTAAAAAATGTGATAACACCTGCAAAAGGTATGAATATCTAAGGCTATTGTTAATATTTTCAAGGCAACCTTTTACCAATTAATAAAGGACTAAAGCAAAGTTGAACCCTCAGTATTACGTCATACTTTACTTTCCGAGCTGTTTGATGATTGCTATGCTCTTATACCAAATGGTTTCATCTTTCAGTAGGATGATGCTGCGACTGTACAGTTCGAAATGGTGTACAGAGATAAATGAAGTCGTAGTTTAACGTCGATCTCTGCGGACGACGATGATGTCGCTGGGGTAACTAACGGTAGATGTCTGGTACGGGTGATCTGCTGTCATTAAGCCAGAAAGGCCGCTGATAATGTGAGAAGAGACATAAAAGCAACACACTTGGCGCGAGAGAATGACGCGAGAGAAAAGTTATTATCCCATTGGTATTGTATTTTATTACTTCACAATTAATCTATAATAAGTTACATGACTATAAAGCAAATACGTACTGATAGTTACTTTCTGCCTTAAGCCGGAAGGTTTCGCCTTCGGGCTTAAGGCAGAAAGTAACTATCAGCGTGTATTTGGCCAATATATGCATCAAAAAAGGGCATATTATGCACTAAAAAAGGGTATATATATATTTGGCCTATACCATATAATTATGGTATATTAATTATGATACTATATACCATATAATTATGGTATATTATGCACTAAAAAAGGGTATATATATATATATATATATATATATATATATATATATATATATATATATATTTGGCCAATCTATGCACCATAAAAGCGCGTAATTGGCCAATCTATGCACCATAATTGATGAAAATAGGCCACCCCATCAGAAATTAATCCCTTAGTATTTAATAAAAGTTTGATTTGAAAATATTAACAATAGTCTAAGATATTCAAACATTTTGCAGGTGCCATCACTCTTTTTACTCACTCTGTATATATATATATATATATATATATATATATATCTATATATATATATATATATATATATATATATATACTGTATATATATATACTGTATATATATATACTGTATATATATATAAATATATATATATGTAGATATATATATACAATTATATATATATATATATATATATATATATATATATATATAATTTAAATACATGAAGCTAAAATGCATAAGACTTTTCTTTACTAATACCTGCGTTGAGCTTGATTGATACATTTCTGATGACGTCCTTTAACGTTGCCTCAATTCGAAAATGTTGAGTTGATGAGCAAACAATGTCAGACATCAGCAGATGAGCAACTTGCTAGAAAATTTAGCTATATATCTATATATATATATATATTTATATATATATATAGGCCTATATATATACATATATATTAACATATATAGATATATATACATGCATGTAAATATATATATATATATATATATATTTAAATATATTTAGTATATATTCATGTATAAATATATACATATATACATATTATGTATATACATGTATACATGTATGTATAAGTAAAATATATTAAATAGTACATAAGAATTATCTTTTAAGATACCTGCGTTGAGACTAATTGATACATTTCTCGTGACTTCCTTTAACGTTATCTTTATTCGAACAGGATGATTTGATGAGCAATCAATATCGAACGCCAGTAAAGCGACATGCTACAAAATAAAAATTATACAACGATAGAATTTAATGCATTAAAATAATTTTCATGTACTTCAAGTAAATGTTCAATATGCGCACCTAGTTCATCCAATTTTATAATTATTTTATTTTACAAATTCGCTACAAGAACAGTTTTCCATATATCTATATATATATATATATATATATATATATATATATATATATATATATACATATATATATATATATATACATGTATACTAAAAAATTTGCCACAAGAACAGTGTTCATATATATATATATATATATATATATATATATATATATATATATATGAACACTGTTCTTGTGGGAAATTTGTAAGTATACATGTATATATACATATATACATATAAATATATATATATATATATATATATATATATATATATATATATATACATATATGGATAATTCTGCAGTCGCCTCGGCTCCTGTGGATATATTGCAGAATATCAATGACCTGAAATCTATGATGGGTATGCTGACTAATATTGAAAATCAATTAGCCTCGCTTTAATCTGGTCAAGTAGAAAAGTTGACTGGGCCTAAACTTCTCAAAGAGTCATCTTCTAATTCCGTCACTGCTGTCACCAAGGCATCGGGTAGATCATGGGCGGAATTGGTTGAAACCCCACGTCATTCTTATCAAAGTGGAGGTGAAAGAACTTCTGTGACTGTGGAGATGGACACTGATGGTATGGACTCGGAGGGATATCAGCGTGTTCTAGGAAAGAAAAGAAAACGCAGTCCTACCGTTGCTGCCAAACCTAAGGATAACTTGTCAGTGAAAGCTAAAATCAAACTCAAAACTATTGTAGGTTCTAATACCCATGTGCGATTAAAGCGGCTCGTGAAATTAGGAAAAGTAAAATATTCTATGTCTCTAACGTTGATAAGAAAACTGGATGTGAAGAATTTGAAAGCTGGCTAAAAAAACTGTAATATTAAAATTCACAATGTATTTGCATCTATGACACGATTCGAAAATTCTAATGCATTCAGGGTCAATATTGATGCTGATGATGTTAATAAATTCATCTCTGAATGCGGCCCACATCTGATTATAAGAAAATGTGTATTTAAACCTCAGCCAAAACTTTTAGTTGTATAGGATGTCTACACATGCTATTCAATTAGATGATAATATCGTAAAGTTAGTAAGTTACAATATGCATGGTTTTAATCAAGGCATAACTATGTTAAAATCAATATGCAATAATTATATGGCTGATGTTATATTCCTGCAAGAACACTGGTTGACTCATGATCAGTTAAATAATTTTAATTATTTCAATGATAAACATGTCGTGTACAGTTCTTCGTCAATGGAAAACACTTTGAAGAATAGTATTTTACGTGGTCGTCCTTTTAAAGGTTTGGCCGTTCTGTTAGACATTTAATTATGTAGCTTATTTAATTCAGTATCTGTTGTTGCATATGAGGATCGCTATATGATTGCGGCAATGGATAAGTTATTATTAGTTAATATGTTTCTTCCTACTTCTAAAACGGCAGTGGAGCGTGACGAGTTGGAGTTAACGTTCAGCAGGTTAGAGTTCGATATAGCAGGAATTAACTATAGCTATGCAATAATAGGGGGTGACATGAATTGCAATTTGTTGAAGACCTCAATCCACAATTATTAATGCTAGGTTTAATAGCCAAGGTTTTGAGTTGTGTAATGCACATCTTGAGATTCCTAGTGAAGTTATGTATACTTTCGCCGTGGAGAAGCGCAATGCTTATTCATAAATTGATCATTTTCTAGTCAGTAATGTTGATATGAGATTTGTAAGTTCGTTAGTCACTATTAATGATTTTAACAATCTGTCTGATCACTTACCAGTTCTATTGAACCTCAGGCGTGAGGCTATTGTGCCATGTATTTTTAATGATTTACCAGCAGTGAATGACATTAGCACTTCTACTCCGAATGTTAAGCTCAATCTAGCTTGGGTCAATTCTAATAAAACAGAATACTATAAAATGACAAGAGAAGAATGTTACCCGTTATTCTTGTTACTAAATGAAACTGATATTAACCGGTTATATGACAGTAGACCTGAGTTATTTAATCAATCATCTATTAATAACGTTTACAATGAAGTTGTTACAGTATTCTACAATGCTTCTATGAAAACCATTAAAAATAGAGGTAAGAAAGGGGTAAAAAAATTTTGGTGGAACAGTTCTTTGACTGAGGTTAAAGGTTATTCGGCTAAACAGTTTAGTGAGTGGAAAAAAGCTGGGAGGCCCTATGAAGGGCCTTTACACGATGATAAGCAGAAAGCTCATACATTGATAGTATCAAGTATGTGGGAATAAATATTTTAAGAGCTAAATCTTTTAAATGTGATTGGAAAGACAGTAAATGTAAATTTTATACTTCAGTTAACACTATACTGGGGAGACTTGGAACAAAGGTGCGTATTGATGTTTTATTAACATTAATATTCGCTCAGGCGGTGCCGATCTTACTCTATGGTTATTCCGCTAAACAGTTTAGTGAGTGGAAAAAAGCTGGGAGGCCCTATGAAGGGCCTTTATATGATGCTAAGCAGAAAGCTCATAAGGATTACAAGAAAGCGGTTAATCTTGCTAAAATCAATTCAACTAAAATAATATCTGATAAATTACAACAACAGCTTTTAGAAACGAATGCCAATAATTTTTGGAAATGCTGGAAGGGTCATTTTAAAAATAATAATACTTTCAATAGAATAAATGTTGATGGCTTTCAAAATAATCGTGACATTGCTAACCATATAGCAAATAATTTCAAATCTGCTTGTACACCAAACTCTGACATATTTCATAATAAATTTAAAGAGACATACGAAAATCAAAAAGTGGTGTATACTTCCGAAGCAAATGATGTTGTTATTGATGTTAGATCCTTGGGAAATGCTATTAATTGTCTTGATTTAAATAAAGCAGCAGGTAGTGATGGTCTGATGATCGAACATTTGTTATATGCACATGAATCGGTGTTGATAATAATCAAAACGCTCTTCAGTATTATGCTTCGCACTGGACTGGTTCCCGACGCTTTTTGTATCGGTAGAACTACACCTATACCAAAATTCAAAGGGTGTAAAAGGGTTGTCTCAGCTGATGATTTTAGGGGGATCACTATATGCCCCGTCATCTCCAAAGTTTTGAACACAGTATAAAAAGTTCATTCAATTACCAACTTCAAGTAGGGAGTTTGGTTTCAAAGATAAGTTTGGATGTATTAATGCAATACATACCATAAGAAGGTCATAAAGTATTTCAATGTCAAGCTGAGTACTGTCAATGTTGGTGTTATTGATCTGCGTAAACCATTTGACAAATGTAATGTTTATGGCATATTACATATGCTTCAATGTAGAAAAGTAAATGTATGTATCATTAATACTCTTGAAAATTGGTTCAGAAAAAGAGTACAACTGTAAATTGGGCTGATTCTGTATCGGATTGTGTCCAACTGCTATCGGGAGTTAAACAAGGTGGGTTCTTTCTCCCTTCTTTGTTTGCCCTTTTTGTTGACACAGTTTTAGACAAATTAGAAGCTTCTAAATTAGGTTGTTTCATAAATTATAACTGTTATAATAGTTTTATGTATGCAGATGATCTTATTTTATTGAGTATCTCTGTCACTGATCTTCAGAAATTATTTAATATTTGTGACATGGTTTTTACAGAGTTAGATATACCAATAAATGTATCGAAATGTCACTGTATGCGCATCGGTCCTTGGCACAATTTTCAGTGCAAGCCATTGCAAATTAGAGATACTTGTATTAATTGGGTGGATAGCATCAAGTATTTGGAAATAAATATTTTAAGAGTTAAATCTTTTAAATGTGATTGGAAAGACAGTAAATGTAAATTTTATACTTCAGTTAACACTATACTGGGGAGACTTGGAACAAAGGTGCATATTGATGTTTTATTAAACTTAATATTCGGGCGGTTCCGATCTTACTCTATGGTATTGCGGCCTCCGGTTTGTCCTTTTCTGAATTATACCTTACGTATACCTTACGGATACCTTACGGATACCTTACATTACACCTTACGGATACCTTACGTATGTGTATAAAAGTATTTTCTTTAAACATTTAAATCTTATGATAAAAATGTTGTACTGAATTGTCAATGGTATTGTGGTTTCTGGCCATTTGAAATATTATTTGATTTCCATAGGTATAACTTTTTGAGTAAATTAATTGCCTGTAATCAGTTAAATGATAAAATAGATGTAGACAATTCTGAATATTTGGATTACAAAGTTTTAAAAAATAAATATGTCCTCCAGACAAAGGATTCACCAGCTGTGACTCGGTTTAGGTTCTGGTCATATTTTGAAAGTCTAGTTTTATATACTGAATAGATAAATTTTGGTTTAAACAATTATCCATTTAGTAAGAATTTTAGTTCTGTTGAGTTTTATTTGTGATGATAAGGTATATTTTATATTGTATCTGTAGGTGATACTTGTTTATTTTCTGTTTTCGTTTTTGTTTACTGCCATGACTTTGGTGAAATAAAGATTATATATTAATAAAGCAATACAAATACAACCGTCGACAGCGCTAGATATATCATATCAATATATGAGAGGTCACATTTATGCTACTCGTCTCTTTCTCTCTCATAGTGCACTGCCTACTGGCAGGTCCTTGGCATATATAACCACCACTTTTCGCTGTCTTCCACTTTTCTCTTCATGTCCTCTATGATCTCCATACATAAAAGTATGCTATTGTCCTGATAGAATCAAGTCCAAAAATATTCACTAAACGTCTAAGTGGTATGATAGGATTGCAGTATTCGGAGATATTTAAAAGTTTTGGCTACCGACATTCTTAGGAAAACAAAGGTTTAAATCTGACCTGAACTTCTATTATAAGATTGTCACTGTATTGGTCGACCTACCTATAGATGAGTTTTCTGCTATCAAAATGGTGTACAAAGAAATAGTGGTTTATACATGAATAAATATTATTCTAATGCTTAAAGATACCATTTTAAAAACCGATGCATTGCTTGTTGGAATTCCCTACCCTCTATGATGTTGCAAATGCGTATTCCCTAGATGCACCGCTATTATCTAGCTGTACG
Organism: Enchytraeus crypticus; assembly: GCA_905160935.1. Lineage (NCBI taxonomy): Eukaryota > Metazoa > Annelida > Clitellata > Enchytraeida > Enchytraeidae > Enchytraeus > Enchytraeus crypticus. The sequence goes on from CAJHZI010000624.1 coordinate 34,196, forward strand.
GTATGCCCTATCCAACTAATCCTAATATTTATGTATATCAACTGTTGGTCTGTATCAATTAGTTCTTTCACGAAAGCATTATATTTTAACTATATTAATTAGTTACAAGAATTATTTGAAATTATACGAATATGATAAAATTTATAAGGAATCGTTGCCTATTATACTTAATTAGAGCCTACACGAGAAAGATTGACTGACTGACTGATTGGTATATTGTAGCTGACCGAACTACACTGAATAACTGACAAAAAGTGACTCACTGACTATAATAAATGACTGACTGAATTTTTCTTTTTTAAATTTTCATAACCCATGTTTCTGATATTACAGTTTCCTGATATCTTTTCTTAACAATAGAACCCCACAGGCAGGAAAATGCGCCCTTTTGACTTTAATTGATAATCGATTCCTTTGACATTCGATATATATATATTATCAAAAAGTCACATTCTTTCCGGAATGATCATCATTATTAAAATATATGCTGAAAAGTGAAAAGATAACAATGTGCCCCAATATGTCTTATCTAACAAATTGCCTATATAATCCTATTCATTGCAGCAGAGGCCATATGCATACTACAAATCTGAGTCTTTAATAAATTTAGAGGCTTTTTGATGAAATATGGCTTCTGGTGAGGCTTCTCAGATTCTCTTCATTTGTTTCATACAGTCGACTTTAATGACAAGTACTGATTAGCAAAGTCTATTACTTACCGGACAATACACAGCATCCATAAGGAAACGCTCAGTAATAGTAACGAGATAAATTAACTAAATTAATTAGGATTCTTAAAGACCTGCAGCATGTTCAGCTTAAATAAGCTTTAAGATAGTGGCAACGCTGCCAACATGGCGGCTGCTAGTAAATTAGGTGTGTCAAATTTGTTATGTTTCGTAACAAATAAGATAGGTAAATCAGTTAATAAAACTCTAAAATCAGTCATTTTGGAATTCTTTCAACATGATGATGTAGTTTCTGCGAAAAAACTGCTATTGGATACCGTTGGTAAATTGGATATTCCGAATTTTCCTAAGTCTATTAGGAAAAGACGTGACAACAACTCGAACGCCTCTGTCGAGTTTGATGATGTCGTTTCTATCCTGTGTTTCATGGATGAGCAGGGGATCATGGGTGGTCTCCCTCTATTCGTGGCGGATCATCCTGATCACATACCGTCGTCAAGGCTCCAGGAGGGGGACCTGGATCTTCTCTGGTCAAGATTAGACAGACTGGAAAGCTACATTAAGGAGGTTTGTGAGAACTCAATGTCTTCTCTACAGTCAGTTCGCCAGATGTCAGTTAATTTCATTCTATCCAGGAGTGTATCGAAATCTAAGAACAGTACAGGTGGATCAAGCCTAAACATGCTAAGTCAGTCTGCTGCTGTGAAGGTTTCAGAAAGCAGGCCTGTGGAAACCAGTGATGCGTCGCGAGCTGACAATGAAGTCATTCAGTCTACAGGCAGCGAAGTGCAACACTGGGCTTCAGTAACTGTGACACCTAAAGTTTCGGAATCTGATGACAATGGATTCGTTCTATATCGTAGTCGAAAGAAGACATCTGCTGCTGCCGCTAATATCTCGCCCATAGTCTCAGTGCTAGCGAGCGACAGTCAGCAAAAGCGTAATAACACGGCGTCCCAAAATTCTTACGCTCAGGCTGTAGTGACTCGTGAAACAGTTTCACGCAATACATATACGGTAGGAACTCGTAAACAAGCTGTAGCCTCAAGGCCTACTTCGACTGGGGCGAAAGTTGTGGGAATCGCCAAATCTGGTATGATTAAAGCTGCCACTCCGAAGGGTCCGACAGCTGAAAAATCTGTATTCGGCATATATAATGTTAGGAAAGAACATGAGGTTGCCGATATCAGGAAGCAGTGTGAGAGACTTAACATCAAGGTTTTGTTTTGCTTTGATGTTACTAAGACTAATCAAACATCGCGGTCTTTTAAGTTAGCCATCGATAAGAAACACGAATCCACGTTATTGCTGAAATCTTCTTGGCCGATCGGAATTATTGTTCGCAAATGGAGATACAAGCCAGAGTCAATTACAGTAGAACAATTAATCGATCTGACTGATAATGCCTTTGTGAACGAGAGTTCCGCAGTAGCTGTAAATTCACTCAAATCTGCAGCAGCTGCTAACACGAACATTACGATCACAGCTGATATTCTTGCACCTGGTGTTGTGAATGAGAATTCTGAGACAGCCCAGTCAATGTTAATATTAATAGAGACAATGAAAGCGATGCGGACTTAGAAATGGAATCGGTAGGCCTACAGGAGACACTGAGAGCCAATACGTCAGCCATTGTTCATTCTGCGTGTAGTAGTGCAATTGAATTGGATGTAGTAAGCGAAACTGTTATTGATGAATCTAACAATGGCCGCATTGAATAGTATTAATAGTACTCTAGTCGTTATGACCTACAACTGTCACGGTTTTCATCAAGGCAAAATACTTTTAAATTCATTGTGCAATTCTAACAATAATTCAATAACACCAGATATAATATTCTTATAAGAACTGTGGCTCACTCCTGATAATATGCACAAAATTGAGAAATTGTCTGACAATTACATGTTTTACGGGATCTCCGCTATGGAACATAAGGTCTCCTCGTCTCTTCTAATTGGGCGTCCAAGTGGAGGAGTAGGAGTGCTAATAAAAATTGATTTAGTTAAATTTATAAAATGCACTAAAGCGTGTGAGAGATTTGTTTGTATTGTAATTGGTAAAACTTTGTTTGTAAATGTTTACTTGCCAAATATTAAAAAAGAATCCGATAGAGAAATATTTAACGATACCCTGGCTGAAATTGAAATTGCAATTCAGGAGTATAATGATTGCGATATTGTTTTATGAGGTGATTTAAATCTAAATCTCATAAGAGGAAAAAATGACTGGTCTGTAACTGCGTTTAAACAGTTTATGTCTCATAGTGATTTGTTATTATGTGAGAACTTTTTAGCTGACGCTGATTCCTTGGATTACACATTTTCCAATGAAGCAACTGGCAGATATAGTTTAATAGACTACTTTATTACTAGTAGGAAACTTTATATAAGTGTTCAAGGTTGCAACATCATTGATAGTCCCTTAAATATGTCAGATCATAATCCTGTCTTATTAATTATCAGTGATTGTATTGATTTGACATCAGCAACGGACGACCTCGTTCAGGATCAGAGTAGGCCTAAGGTTAATCGATCTCATAATGTTTTGCGTTGGGACCACAGCGATTTGAAATTGTACTATGATTCTACGTATGCATTGCTTTCACCATTATGGCATAATATGAAACATTTTACAGCATCGTGTGCACGTTCTGGTGATGTTTCAAACAATGATGTTATAGAATACTTTTATGAGACCATAGGACCTAATTCTATGTTTAAATAAAGCAGCCGCTGAAAATGTTAAGGTAAAAAAATCAAATTTTACAAATATTGGTGGGATGCCGAAGGTAATATCTTAAAAGAAAAATCTATTCAGACTCACAATGTGTGGAAAGAATCAGAACGTCCTAAATCAGGATATATCTATATAGCCAAAGCGAAGGCTAAACGTGAATATATATCATTCTTAACTAATAAAATAAAAACTGAAAGAAGTCAGCTCTCTAACTCACTGCATGAGGCCCTCTTAAATAAAGATAATAATTTAGTTTCAAGTTTCCTCATAATTTCAAGTGAAGGAAAAGATGAGAACCAATGCTGGCACATCAAGGGCTCCCTGCCTTCCATCGACCTCGCGCCTGCTCCCGATCAACTGCTGGAAGACGGGAGGTTCACCGAAGACCTAGAGGTTGAGGGACTGTTGAACTGGCGAGGTTTCGGGGACATGCACCGAACCCCGACCCTCCACCGCTATGTCGTAAACATCTCTGACACCACCCTAGAGCATCGGGGCGTCACAGCCCGCTCTCTCACCGACCTCACCGCCCTGGGGGGATCTTCCGTGTTCGGTGACGTGGAGGCTCAGCAGGGCCAGGGGTCAGCCACCGCACAGACAGCTGGCTGGGTCTACCTGGGGTCTAGAGGCCTGGTAGGCCCTCCCCAGGGAAAATTCGAACCTGGAAGGAGGAAGTCAGAACAGCTGATCAGTTTAGACTGTTACCTCAGGGACATAGGGCTTGAGAAGACCCACGGCGAGAATGGGGCGGAGTCTGTGGGTGGAGTTAATCACAGAAAGGATGGCGTAGTAGCGGCTAATAGAACAACAATAACTGGGAATAATTCCATTGATAAGGCGTTGGAAAACATGGAGACGAAGGGTTTTACTATAACTGAAATTTTGGGTCGTGGAAAGTTCGAGTTCATCGTGATCGGAAAATCAACCCTTCACGAGGACCGTCACGCAGCTATTAAGCTAGCGGAACGGGCTCGTGAATTGCATCATGGACAAAATCTGGTGCTACAGAATGCAAGTCAACAAATTCTAGGCCAATCAAATCAGATTCGACCAAATCTGGAACGCCAGGATCTGGGTCAACAGTATCTTGGTCATCAGAATGTAGATCCACAGAGTCAAGGTAAACAGCAACAGCTGTATTTATGTCAAGAGCTGCAGAATCAGCAGTGGCAGAGCAGCAAGCAGCAGCCTGTTCCACAACAGACTAGCCCAATGAAGCAGCAAATTCTCAGAAGTGGAAATAGTTTAAAATTGTCGGTAGGATGAGTAGCTGAGGACTCTAAGCCGCGTTCAGAGCAGTTGTTGTCTGGATTAGCTAGTAACAAAGTGAAGATAACCGTAGCAGCTGTGATGACGATCAAGTCTACCGATAAAATAGGACCTCGTTTAAGCCACACGGCTTTGAAGTTGCAGACCGGGGTTCAATCCGCAACAGAGACCGAGACGAAGGACAAGAGAGAGCGGAAAGGAAGCGAGAAGGTTGATGGAAGAACTGAATTCATCGAAACTGACTTCAGTACAGTCGTGCCATTTGAGGTAGAATTGCTACGGAAGCTCAACCACGACAACGTGATCAGCCTGTTCGACATCTGCACGAGCGCTGATGGTGTCTACGGGCAGGTGCTAGAGTGCTGCAGTCAAGGCAGTCTAAGAGACTTTCTCACTCAATCATCCGGCAATCCACTGGTAGAGGATACCTTCAAGAGGTATTTTCGCGACATACTAGCTGCTGTGTCTTACATGCACTCTCAGCTGGTGGCACATCGGGACATGCGCTGTGAGCATTTTCTATTGGACGCTTATAATCGGGTCAAGTTGACCGACTTCAGCGCAACCTATCTGCTGACAGCAGCTGGGCTACGTTACAGCAGCGGCGCACAGTTGCAGCAGCTGCAGGACAACATGTCACGCCAGTCATTTGACACTCTGGGGTATTTGCCACCTAGGTTTTAGCAAGACGGCCCTACTGCCCCCTTGCCGCGGATATTTGGGCTCTGGGGGTCACTCTGGACGTGATGCTGACGAGTCGCCTCCCCTACCCCCTAGACGCGGCCGAGGCTCTCCCAGCCATGAGGAGGGGCCAGCTCTTCTTCCCCCCAGCGAGTCCATCAAGCAGTCCAAGGAAGTCATCCCGGTCGTTCATGGACTTCTCCATTCGGTGGTTCAGGCTCGCTACAGTCTGAACAAGGTCCGCTGTTCCTCCTGGCTCAGCTCCACCACGGACTCGAGCAAGCCTCGCATGTGAACGTTCTACATGGCCGGGCAGTTCCTCAAGTACAGGGACAGCAGTCCATTAATTAAATTATACAGCAGTAAAAATTAATTAATTAAATAGATACAATAATAATAATTATTATTAAGATAATAATACATTTTGGCATGTTTGGAATGCAAAGTTTGGTGCTTCTAAGGCTAAATGTTGCACCTTAATTAATAACATTAATGATAGTATTTTAATTGCTAATAATTTCGCGGAATATTTTTCAAAATTGTAAAACGAAAATTCAGTTGAATTGGAAGACAATTTTGAAGAAAGATTTTCCAACTATATTGGCGATAATCTGGATATAAAATTTGAAGTTGCTACCGTTGATGATATTATAAACAAGTTGAAGAATGGCAAAGCCTCTGGAATGGGCAACATTACATGTGAACATCTTCAATATGCTCATCCAATTGTTTGCAGTTGCATCACTCTGCTGTTTAACTTAATTGTGGCATTAAAGTATGTTCCTGCTGCTTTTGGGGAGGGGATAATTATTCCGATTCCTAAGGGTGATAGGAAATGTGATCATGTTAAAATTGAAAATTATAGAGGGATAACAATTAGTTGCATGCTGTCCAAGATATTTGAAAGTTGTATATTGCGTTATGTAGGCAATTATTTCCTGACATCCGTTCGTCAATTTGGTTTTAAACAAAAGTGGGATGTAGTAACGCAATTTATTCTTTAAAAAAACTATTGAATATTTCACAACTAAAAGCGCTACTGTAAATATTTGTTCGTTAGATGTATCGAAAGCATTTGATAAAATTAATTTCAAAATGCTATTCTGCAAATTGATGAACAGAAAATTACCGAGAGTGCTAATTAATAATTCCAATTTGCTAATTAATAGTTACACCGATGCCAATCTTCTCTCTGTTCAAAATATTCTCACATCATTGGGCAGACGTTCTTTTTCTTACGCAGCACCCACAATTTGGAAATCTTTACCTGCTAATCTTCGCTCCTGTTCTTCTCTTTCAACATTCTCTATCAAGCTTAAGACTTACCTTTTCCCACCGTAGACATAATCAATCTACCCTGACCATTTTTGATCACCAGACGGGCTTTCGTTTTAGGACCTTACTTCTCCTCAGCACATTTCTTTTGCAGATTGGTCTGGGTAAATTGATCTGTAGTGATATGTGCTGTTGGGGACGTCCCTGACATCATCCCTGGATGAGGAAACGGACGTTAAACCTTTATTATTATCATTATTATTATTAATTGAACTATTGTTAAATTGGTATGGAAAATTAAATTCACGTGTTAAGTGGAATGATCCTGTATGAAGTAGTTTTATCGTTACTTCGGGAGTTAGACAGGGCGGCATTTTATCTCCAATTTTGTTTGCTGTATATGTCGATGATATGCTAGTTAAGCTTGAAAAATCCAAAATTGGTTGTTTCGTATCTTCTCTGTGCTGCAGTTCCTTTATGTATGCGGACGATTTAATATTATTATCGTTGACTGTTACAGATTTACAGTCCCTAATAGAAATCAGCACAAGTGAATTAGCTAATGTAGGTTTAAGTGTTAATTGTAGTAAGACATTCTGCATTAGAATTGGTCCTAGACATAATATTAAGCCCATTAATATGCTAATTGATAACAGAAGCATAGAGTGGGTTAATGAAATACGTTATTTGGGATTAGTTTTGGTGTCATCAAAAAGTTCAAAATAATATTCAAAATCGTAAACATAAATTTTTTAGGGCACTTAACGCTATCTTCTGCAAAATTGGGGGCAACGCTGCACCTTCTGTAGTAATCTCACTTGTTGAATCATATTGTGTACCTATTTTGCTGTATGGTTCTGAATGTGGAGAATTGGCAAAGTCTCTGATTCAAAGCCTAGAAAATGCTTATTCTCAATTGTATAGCAAGTTATTTCGTACATTCGATAAGAAAACAATTAATCAATGTCAGTTTTTTTCGGGTCAATTGCCGATTGAACTAAATATTGCAAATGGAAGATTTAATTTTTTGAGGAACTTGTATCGTTCAGATACTACTTGTAAATACTTTAATTGTTTTAATGGAGAGTTGTTGCCAATGATTGATAAATACTGCGTCAATGTTATTAATAGAACTAACTGTACGTTGCCAGGGATCTTACAAGTTGGGAGACTTGACTTTAAGTTATTATTGCGAAACTACTTTGAACGTTCGCTAGAAATCAATTAATGTTTAGTTATTCATTTTTAGTTTATTGATTGAGTATATGCTTGCGTCTAATTTTTTTCAGCACTACTTTTGTGTTTACTTGTACGATTGTATTGTAGTTTGTTTCTTGTCTTGCTACCTGAATGGTGAAATAAAAGCTATATATAAGTATTGCATTTGACAGTTTTAACTAACCTCAATTTTGTTTTCTATCATGTTGCTCATGGGCTTATTGGTTTCTTTGATATAAACAGGCTGAGCACTCTGATGATTTACTTCCCACTCACTGGTTAAATTACGTTCACCCCAATATCTAAAAGTGCAGTTGATCACTGACCCCACGTCAAGACATATTGCACGACACGCAGGAGTCTCTGCAAACATATTAATAGAAATATTGCAGTGAAATTTTACAGGTATAGGCACCTGCAGATAATGCTGATAAGCAGTTTTTTTCATGAAGCTTAGCTCTGTTATCTTTAATATTGCAAAATAATATCATATATACCTTTATCATATACGCTCTTCAGACTAATTTGACGATAATTACGGGGATTTTTTATTTTCTGTAGATAATTGTTGATATCTTGGAAAGTGATAGATATTAGGCATAAGTATGAAGTATGTTAAAATCTGCAAAAATGGAACCATACAACATTCAACAGAGAAGACTAACAATTTGATAAATTAAATTATCTGGAGGAGATTCATAAGCGAGAACGTACCAACTGAAGGAGGAATGATGTAGGCTATGTAACTAGTATGTGCATAAGGGACGAAATGTCAATGTATGTATAGGCCTAAAGTGAAAAGTAATAAACTCAACAAAGTCAAGATCTGGGACTTGCCCCACACTATGGGACCCGCGTCGCCCTCGGATAAATATACTTTCTATTAGAGGTCTCCGGGAGTAAATTCAAAAATTTCTGGGGATCATGATTTATGGGGGATGGCCCTCCATGGACTTCAGTAATCCATAAATATGGCTAATAAATTTATAAATTAGTTATGGAGTTCAGTTATTTATATAAATTTAAGTATTAATTCTGAAATTTACTGATTGATGCTTCTTTGAAATTGTTTTTAATAGCGCGACATTTTTACATATATAATAGAAGCAAAGGTAAAAAATAACTAATTGTTCCAACACTCGGAATCCCAACGTTTTTTACAAACAGCGAAATCTAACGAGGGGTGTTCCACAAAATTATCTAGCGCCATTAGCATTTTGAATTTTTTAGCCTTACTACTATATATGCTTTAATTACCATCGCAAATAGACCTAAGGAGTCCCAAAGCTGAATATAAAAGAAATAGGGAATTAAAATCTACTTTGCTGAATGGACCATATCATATATTGTCCTAGTTTACGCTTATGTCAATATAAGCCAACATTGTCTATAACCTATACTTTTCATATTAGGCCATCATCTTCACTGTAATACAAATTTTATATCTTTAAGTTTTGTTATCAAGAATCTTAATTCCAATGATCTCTGTGGCATTTTTAGTAGCAATTCGTTCATTTCAATCATTATAGGACGAAAAGAAAATCAAATACTTGAAATTTGTACGATTACATATACAGAGCTTGACTACAAGCGAAATGAAAACAGGCAATTTCCTCAATAAAGGTATCATCGAATGGTATACATTCGTTCTTATAAATAAATTATGAAAGAAAAAGCACCGAGAGTCTGATGGACCCACCCCCCACGTTGTAAATCCGAGTACTAAAGTTAATAGGACCGATTTTATCTGGATACATCCTTACAAGTAAAATTGTCAATACGATATATATATATATATATATATATATATATATATATATATATATATACAGTATATATATATATATATATATATATATACATTTATATATGTATACATGTATATATATATATATATATATATATATATATATATATATATATTTAAGCCCATATATATATATATATATATATATATATATATATATATATATATATATGAGACTGACTGAAGAGATAGTAGACTAATTTGAACTTGCACATGAATCAAAGAGCAGTAATCAAAATCCAACAAGAATACTAAGAAGAAGGTGAAATAGGACGTGAAGTAAGACAAGGTTGTAGCATTTCGCCGCTGCTGTTTAACATTTACGCTGAGGCAATGATGGAGGATGCCATGGAAGACTTGGATGAAGGAATAAAAGTAGGAGGGAATTTGTTGCAAGATGTACGCTTTGCAGTTGACCAAGGAATGGTAGCGGGCAGCGAGATTGGATTGCAGAAGATAATGGATAGGCTGAATGATACGGCCCTAAGATATGGCATGAAGATTAATATAAAAAAGACCAAGGTTATGAGAGTGTCCAATAATAAAGGTGAAGTTAATACTGTAGTGGTACTGAGGTTAAGCATATTATTGTTGTAAGCTATCAAGTTTGGCTGTTTTCTAGAACACTGCATATTTTCCTAGAAGCTGCTGATCTTATCCGGCATTCTATCGGGAAACTGCGTATTTGTTGAAGCTATAAGTTGGCTACTTCTATGGTAATGTTTTGGGAATACGTTCCTCTGCGGCATTGCGTTGCGATGAGTGTTTGTAGGCTTTAGGCCACAAAGTTAGTTTAGTTAGTTGCTGTTCATTCTATTCAGTCGATGCTGTGTTTAGATGCAAAGCGGTTCATTCTGTAGTTACTCTCTATTGGACTTCTCCGTTGAACGCAATTGAAGCGGGGCCTTCGGGCTCGGCCCGCGAAGGTGCCTTCGGAAATATGCACCCCCCTGCTGTGCTGGTTAGGACCTGGTCGATGCAGAAATTCAATATCAGAGCATAATTGTTTTACGGTACTCTAACTTAATTTAGATAATAACTATAATAATAAAGTTAATTAGTATTAAATGAATAAAGCCTCTCGCGTCAAGTTCTTCACAGTCTCTCACATTGTTAGCGGCCTATCTGGCTTTATGACAGCAGATCACGTACCTGAGTTCTACAGTTAGTTTCCCCAAACAACATCATCGTCGTCTTCCGAGATCGACGTTAAACTCTAACAACATCTATTAAGTTCAATACCACAATAAATGGTACGAAATTGGAACAGGTAAGGAGTTTCAAATATTTGGGTCATACTATAACCGATGATGGGAAATGTGAGGCAGAAACATGCAGTAGGATTGCACAAGCAAAAGCGGCCTTTGGTAGTAGAAAAGAACTATTAACAAAAAGTCTAAAGAAAGACAAAAAGATAAAGATAGTGAAAACTTTGATTTGGACAACGCTATTATACGGATGTGAAGCATGGACCTTAAGAAAGGAAGATATTAGGAACTGGAGGCATTGGAAATGTGGATTTGGAGCAGAATGAAGAGGATTAGCTGGACTCAAAAAGGTTACAAATGAGGAAGTCCTGGAGAGAGTTCGCACAGACAGACAGTTGATAAATGTATTAAGAAATAGGAAGAAGAGATGAATAGGACACATTCTAAGGGGGAAAATCTATTAAAAGAGGTCATAGAAGGTAGAATGGAAGGAAAAAGAGGTAGGGGCAGGCCGAGATTAAGTATGCTAGATGATTTAAAGACCCACTCATATGTGGAAATGAAGAGGAAGGCGGAAGACAGAGAAGAGTGGAGGCGTTATGTACCATGGACCTGCCGGAAGGCAGTGCACTAAGATATACATATATATATATATATATATATATATATATATATATATATATATATATATAATGTATATAATATAATATATATATATATATATATATATATATATATATATATGAATCTTTATTACACCATCAAAACGTGGTAGCAAGTTACAATAAACAAACAAACAAAAAATGCCACAGTGCATTACAACAAATACTGATGCATTGAAAATAAACCAAAATGAAATAAAATTACAAATATATAGCATAGATTATCTATTTAATGCATGGCTAGTTAGACCTTTCGCCTTATTTATGCATATATTTCTTACAATTAAATTTTGACTTTTACAAGCCTTCATGACCAAATTGCATTGATGTTTAATATATCTCTCTTTGATGCTCTGCACTCCAAATTTATTCATACATAATGTAATATTATCTTTTTCCCTAATCTTAAATATCTTGCATATTGCTCTACTTAGAGGAAAGTCAAGGCTATTTAAATCAGACGCTGTTAAAGCGCCTCAATGGCATAAGTTAAGATTGGGATAGCCATTGTTTCTAATAGATGCACTGTAACATTAACATTAGACAAGTGACCTAATTTAGAATACAAAGTATTAAATACAGAGTAAAATTTACATTTCACATCTGAAAATGAAACTTTAAATTTTTTCCCAGCTACAAAGGTCACACCCAGATATTTGGTTTCTTTAACCCAGAGTATGCTCTTATTATTGGCCGTTACGCTAGGTCCCGTATTCCAGTATCTCTTTCCGAATCTCATACAGTATGACTTCTTTGTATTTAATTCAAGACCTACATCAATAAAACTTTTACAACATATATTAATCATAGTTTGTAATTCACTTTTCGAAGGCGAAATTAATAAAAGATCGTCGGCATACATAAAAGAGCCACAGCATAAATTGTTCATTCTACAACCATATTTAGATAATTTCGTAAAAATATTGTCTACATATACTGAGAATAACACAGGCGATAGAACGCCTCCTTGACGAACGCCACAATTAATTTTAAAATCACCGGAGTTGCATTTTCCCCATCGTATTGTAGAACTCAATTTAGAATACCACTCAGATAGTACTTTAACTAAGCATACTGCAACTGAACGCTGTAGAAGCTTATAGAAAAGGCAATTATGATTAAGACGATCAAACGCTTTACTGACATCTAAACAGCAAATATTAACGGTTGAGTCATTTGTAACAAAGAAATCAATAACCGTTCTTACACTAAGGATAGCGTGTACACATCCTAGATTTTTCTTAAAGCCAAATTGTCTGTCATTTGAATGTAAATATTTACCAAAAATAAGAAGTATACACTGCTGAAATACTTTTGATATTATCGGGCTTAACGTTATACCCCTAAAATTATCTAATTTTTGGACACCTTTACTTGAAGTATGCTTTTGAATAGGTATTAAAAGGCCTTTACCAAAACTTAATGGAACATAACCTGTAACAAATATAATGTAGAAAAGTTTGGCCAGTACTACATAAATACTAGGATGAGCATAGTCTAAAAGTTCTCTCATTAGATTATCAAATCCAGGTGATTTGCCTTTATGAAGCTTGGAAATTGCAATATCAATTGCCGTTGCATTAAATAAGTAATCGCTTAGTTCATTTACATTATTTAATTTTAGTAATTCAGTTCGATTTTTCAAAGGGCTTTTATATTTATTACACATTTTGTGTTAAATTCACAAATCCATGTTATTAGATATGTGTTCAAAATGTATTTTGAATTTTTCAGCTGCAGATTCTTCACTGTCTGTGTCTTCTAAATTAGGCAGTATAGTGATTTTGTCACATACTTTATTCTTCCATGTGGTCCAGAATTTAAAAGAATTTTGGTTATTCAGCGAATTTAGCAGCGAGTTTGATAAATCTATTTTCTTTTCTTTTTTCTTTACTTCAATTAATTTTTTGAACTGATTTTTATCCGAATTCCGTTTATTATATATCACTCCTAAACGAGGCTTACCAGCTGTAACCCATTCATTATTGGATTCGATACAATCTTTCTTTAGAGAACTTAGACTTTCATCCCACCAATGTTTATAAACATTACAAGTAGTATAAGGAACACTATAATTGCTAGCTTGCAACAAAGCATCTACAATGTTACTATAGATACGATCTATTACAGTAGGATTACAAAGTTCACCGATGTTTACATTTTATTGTAGCCTAATACACATAGCAGTTAACTCATTCAGCAACGGATCAAGTAACCTTCTGGTATAATCAAAATATGATTGTTTGTCACACCTGTCAAATCTAAATCTTCTATTAAGATATTTGCCATCATTGCACACCCTTATATCAGATCTAATGATATTAGCATTCACATACCTATTATCATCACAAACATAATTAATTATTCCAATATCCTTAGCGAGCACTATTTGAACAATTTCATGATCAGAAAAATTAAATGGCATTGATAATGTATCATACTTTAATACATGTTCTATCATACATTCAGAAATACATATATAATCAATTATACTTGAGCAACCAATATTTTTGTTACTGAAAGTATATACACCGTCATCCCCACTGTATTGTTGTATATCAAGAATTTTCAAATTATACACTTTTAGGAAATTTTTTATTATGACAGATTGTTCACTATTTTTGGTGAGATTTACATGCAAGTCACCCCCTAGAATTAAGCCCCTATAGCTGGTCACATCAAGTAAATCAGATATACCTGCAATTATTTCTAAAAGGATATCAAGATATTCTGAAGCTTTATCCTTACATGGAAAATATACGTTAATAAATAAAGAAATTTTAATTTCTAGTATCACAACTCTCTCATTAATCATGAGAGGCTTTATTGCAGATTTTACTGCCTTATTTACTAGTGTCATTCCCCCCCCCATAGGGTCTAGCAAACAAAATATCATTTTTAGTATGATTTTGCATTACTGAAATTCCAAAATAATTAAAATTTGAAAATTTATTAAATTTAGAGAGATTTTCAGTAGAAAGCCAATGCTCTTGTACAAATAAAATGTCCAGCTTAACATTACTACATAACTCTTCTAAAGCCATTTCCCCTTGATTAAAACCATGTAAATTGTATGTCATTATATTATAATTATATTCAGCAGACACACTCATTTCTGAATTGATGATGTATGTTCACTCTCTTGCTGTTGTTGCTTTGGTTTAAATTTTCAGGGTTTTATGACTATACCACTGGGCCATGATGATGCCTTTAAGAATTTATTCAGGTGTTGTATATCGATACATACCCGATATGATCCACTAAAACTAGAAGACTGGTTAGTAGCATCATTGTTAGAAGCCATTATTAGATTTAACCTGAAATAGTGTCAGTGGTTGGCTCCCATCGCACAAATCAGTGATATATTTTCTCATGGAGTCTAAAGTAGTGTCAACAGAGACATTGTAGATTCCATAGACCGCCTTTCTCACATATGGCTTGGCTGACTTTGGCATATCCTGATTAGAGATTTGACTGGTACCTATGATCCTGTTGGTTTTGACCGTAGAGATGGTTGCCGTAGGCTCTGTTGCACGAAAAGAAGTGACCGCAGAACCAGAATTTTTTATTTTTGTTTTAGCTGCCATTTCATTGTATAGGGTATTAGCTGGATTTGTCTGAGACAAGATGCTCATGGTCTTGTTATGTTTTTTCGCATCGCTTAATCGTCGTCGTTTTACCTTTTTACTCTGTACTTCCATGAATGTATCAGAATCTCCACCGTCTTCCACTTCTTCTCCCTACCCCAAATGAGTAACACCAGATTCACCGATATCGCTGACACTCAACAGCACCGAATTCCTTACTTCCCGTTCCCGTGACTTACCCGAAAGCATATCAAGTCTAGTTAATTTTTCATCCAGTTTATCAATTTTAGTTAGTACGATCGAACGATGAATTTCAGTTACATATCTTTTTTTAAAGAGATAACTTATTGTAACAATTCAATTAGATAACAACGGCACACTGGATTACTATTACACTGACAGTAGATTACACTTGTAATTGACATTACTCTGGTATTAAAGGTATGGGTATACTAACTTTCAATGACAGTTATCTCTGACTGACCAACTTCTCCAAATGAATCATCGTCCCTACAAATAAGACTCCCGCCCTCTGCCAGAGTGACGCTGTTGATAGTCAGACTGGAAATTGTAATATCATCGACATTAGTCTCGTTGAGAGTGAATGCGAAGTTCCTTCTCCCTGAATATTTCCCATCATAAAGCTCTAGTACAGATGCTTGTCTAGCCCTGGACCAATACCAGTGGACTGGTAGGGATATGTCAGAGATGCATGTGGCGGTTATATCCGCTCCAGCCAGTACAATGTGATGTGAGGGCTTGTGCAGCAAAGCACCTGAGCAAAATCATTGAAAAAATGAATTTGTTGAGATATTAAAATATCTGAAATATTGAAAGTATACAAGCCTAAATGAAATATACAAAATTCATATATGATAATTTACTGTAAATTTTCAAATTAAAACAAATATTTCTCTAAGACAAGCTGTACTCTGATCGAATTAACACAAGCAGAAGCATTGATCAAGACTCAACTCTACGTGAGGCTCATATCTCCACGTCCGTATTGTTATCCTTCGACAAGCAAATGACTTCTAAGCCTTTATGTTATTTTTTTTTAAAATATATTTTTATTTAGATCACCAAAAAGGGTCATTCAACCCTGTACAGTTGACAATCAATGCAAACAATCAAGTAAATGTAATAAGTGAACATAAACCAAATGTGAACCATGGTGAACTTAAAATGAAAATATAAAGTAAAAATTAAAGAATTGAAATAAAGAAATTCAAAATAAAGAAAATTAATGATAATAAATATGCACAATTATACATTTAAGATCAGAATCATTAATAACTATTTAATAAGTACTGACGAAGATTAATATTGAGACAGTTAACGGAACGAGATGATCGTAAATTAGGTGGAAGGGATAGCCAGTATCTAGGGCCTTGTACAGTGATATACTTTTCTCGACAGAAGGTTCTGAACGCTGGCATAGTAAATTCCGAAACTTGTCGAAATTTATAAACAGAATTTACAACATTATTTAATAGCAACGAATAGTTGTAACATAAAGGCATATCATTATGAATAAATTTATACAGAAATAAACAACAGCAATGTTTATGAATATCACTTAACTTTAAAATTTTAAGCTCTTTAAATATATTGTTCGTATGACTACGAAACTTTGCATGCTGAATAATTCTAATTGCTCGTTTTTGGAATACTATCAATTCGTTGAGCAAGGTTTTAGAAGCGTTCCCCCAAACAATATTACAATAAATTAGATGCGGATATATTAGACTGTAGTATAAATTGAGCATGCAATGTTTAGGTAACTTAGTTTTAACCCGATGGAGTAATCCAATGGACTTGGCTACTTTTTGTGCAGTATAAGAAATGTGATATTTTCATGACAATTTTTCGTCAAGAATCACTCCCAAAAATTTAGTCTTATCTATTCTAGAAATGCTGATAGCATCTATGTATATATGACAATTTTCAAAATTATTGTTATATTATTGTATTTATACCCAAATAGCATGTAGTTAGTTTTTTGTATATTTAGGGATTCGCTTTAAACCAATCCGAAAGTGTTAGGAGTTCAGTATTAACTGAATTCATTAGCTTCAAAATATCAGAGCTTGTGCAGATAATATTTGTATATCTGCAAATAATATGAAGGTAAGAATTTTACTAATCTCGGATATGTCATTGACATAAATCAGAAACAACAAAGATCCCAAAATTGAACCTTGTGGGACACCACATTGAATAGTTCTATAATTTGATGCTGAATTATTATATACCACATATTGCTGTCTATTGGTTAAGTAACTTCTTAAAAATGTATTGAATGTTAATATGTATGTATATATATATATATATATATATATATATATATATATATATATATATATATATATATATATATATCTTATATTTATATATATAGACTATATCTACATCTTTATTCGTCAACATTTGACAACAAGAAAAATTACAGAAAACAAATCAAACAGTATAAACATAAAAAGTAGTATCAAAAAGACATAATCGTAAATCAAAATTAACCACCACCAATTACACAGTTAGAGTTACAGTTAGCCTAATTGGGTTAAAATACTTGCTTCAATTACAAACTGAAACCAATACAAATTTATAACTAAAAACATGATTACTTTCTATTATTGAGTATAGGCCTACATCAAATTCTTTATCCGTCATCGTCGGATATTAAAGTATCATAGCGGTCTAACACGCCCGTCAGAGCAGAATGGAATGTGCGACTTGTAAGTTGCTTTTTAAAAAACAACGATAGTCTAAATAGACACAGATATGTAAATAAAAAACTAATAAAGTCCATGCAATATAAATACAAATTTTGGACGCAAAGATAAACAGCTCATTTTGCCTAAATTAAAAGGTAGAGAGAGAGAGGGAGATAAAGAGAGAGAAAAAGTCAGACAGACAGAGATAGGGAGAGAGTGAGAGAGAGAGAGAGAAATGGATAGAGATAATGCTATGATTAAATATACGATGAAAATAATTCATAAAAAATAATTACCAATTTTTAGCATGAAACAGTGAAAACAAAAGTCTAAAACAAAAAAGTAGTCGATTGAATTGAATACTTACAATCCATATAGACCTACTGAATCAATCCCTAACAGATAAGCATTGAGGAATAAAACTTGTTATCTCATAAATATATGTTTGACGAAAATATATATCAAGACTCATGTACCTTGAATGTATAGGTCTGTACGTAGAAGAAGCGAAATATACAGCAGAGACCTGAAGTTCTTGAATGATTTGAATACGTTATCCATCTTAAACAATCGTCTAATTTTAAGAAGCAGGAGTAGGCTAATTAGGCCTATATCAATCTCATCCGATATAGTTATAGCCTAAGGCCTATACGCCAAATGGAAAATGAGCATTTAAATTTTGTTCAAGAATAGATATAAAATGCAGTTTTGTGTATATATACTCTAAATAAATAAACAACTGATGATTAATTAATTAGCATTCTGATAATCACTCTTTTATTTTTAATAGGCACAGCAATAGGGTTTTGTAGCACATTGAGAATCATCATAATTAATAGGGCCTACATGCTACAAAACAATATCGAAGAATAGCTGGTACCCCGTGTTGTGCTCTGGTGTGGTTGGACCACTGCAGAATAGGGTAACCGCAAACAATCTGCTGCGTGTATGTAAGAGGCGACTAAAGCAGGAGCTGAGGATGTCTAGGGGCGACCCACCTCACCAAAAATATTTCCCCCCAGGATTAAATGGTAATTAATCCCTCTAACTGAGACAGGCAACGGGAAACCACCTCAGAAGCCACACTTTTCCCAAGCTATAGGCTACATAAGGTAAGGATAAGACATAGACTTTGTGAAGGGATTAACTGGTTGATCTAAGGAGTGCTCTTACGAAGCAAGAAAGGAGACTTTGAGTATGAATGTGTACCTAAAACCTGCCACTTAGCAGTGCACTGAAGAAGAAGAACAAGACGAGGAATAGGAAGTTGTAAAACTTAAAAATTCACACTGCGTTTAATAGCGGGGATAAATGGATTAACTACCAAGGTCTGCTTTTGTAGTACCACTCAATAAGAAATCAATTCAATCTTTCTTTACCCTCAACTCATAAACCAGATGGCATTAGTACAGTCCCTGTGCCAGTGGACAAGGACACTATAAATCCAAAGAAATATATTTAACGAATTAAATTATATTAATTGTTGAACTTAACGAATGGATCAAATTAAACTAGGCTATTAGTGTGAGAAGAGAGATTAGCTACTCAGTCATGGTGCCATGACGGTTGTCATATAATTATTTATAGACACTGGTTTATGAAATTATGAATGTTATCCTGAGGACTAATCAGTGTGGGGGTTGGACCTTTTTTAAGAAAAGCCCTGCCTTACAGTGAAAGGATCACCTAAGCTGTTTCCAATTACTGTTTAAGTTGGACACCAAAATAGTTTTTCAACCCTTTGAGAAACACTATGAATAATATCATCATCATCATCTTCTTCTTCTCTTAAATCCCAGTTTAACTAGGATCGGGGTGCGAATAGACTGCCTCAAATCCTCACTGTCCTACATCTTAACATCCGTCAGACAATCCCCTATTCGAGACTTTTCCATTCGTTTAAATCTTTGTAGCAATTTCTGGATACAAGAAGCTCAACAACAAACTGCCATTTTGACGTTTTTGTGGATCTTAGTCCTTTAGTCGCCTTCTACGACACGTATAGTCACCGGTTGGTCAATTCTTCAAACAACCCGGACACAACACGGGGAAACACTATGAATAATATACGAACCAAATAACTTTTAGTAACATCTATCAGTAATTCTTAGTGTTCATTAAAGTTACTAAATGTTAGAAATTTTAGAAATTTTTTAGGATAAAGAGAGAATCGAAAGTATTACAAGTATGCAACGTATTTTTACAATAGGCCTAGGTTAATCAAACTGAATGTGAGATTAAAGATACGAAATATTAGAAAGTTTTACATTCCAATATCAATCAAAACGATATATATAATAAAAATCCTTTTTATTTATATCTAAACGTACATTACTATAATATACCACACACTAAATATTAACCATTAAGCAGTTTTGTGAATTATCCATGTTACCAGTCCTGTGAATGTCCGAGATGTTAACCTCTGATGAGCATCTTAGACAGTATAAACATTTAAAATATTGCGTGATATTTTGCGATTTTAAAAAGTCTGAAAGATTTCAACAAACCTGTAAATGTCCAGATATTCATTTTCTGTGTACCAATCTGAAGATATACATTTATATAGGCTTACGCGATAAGTCAGCCTAAGGTACTTCAGAGAGATTGAACTACATATTAGCCTAATAAAAGTATAAGACACCTAAAGTATACTGTCACTACTAGGCAGTTAAATAACATTCGCTGGCTATATTTTATGCATGCAGTTTACCCTCAGCATAGAGAATAAAGTTGATAGATAAGCAGACTGATAATGCATGTAGAAATATTGATCGTTAGCATAAACATTTGCCGAGTAGGCCTACGGGCTACATCAAAATGAACAATAGCTTCAGTTTCATCGAACCTATCAGGTGCTCAATTAAATTGGAATAGCCCGATACAATAAAGAAGACAAAACCTTAATTATATATGTTCCTCAAAATTTAGAAATTTTGATTTATGAACCCGAGATTAATCTCTGTACCTATCACAACCTCCTACAATACCTCTCTCCTAACTAGTGCACCTAAGCATGTAATGTAAACCCGTTGAGCTTTGAATTTCACCAAGATAATAATTTTAAAAAAATTAGAATGCTACAGTCATCAATGACATCATCGAGCATTGAGAATAAATCAAGCCGACGAGCAAAAAGAAGGTCAAAACGGTGTAAATTACAATATTGAGAATAAATCAAACCGACGAGCAAAAAGAAGCTCAAAACGGTGTAAGTTACAATAAAATTCGTCGCGCATAATATGGCTGGATCAGACAACACGGCAGCTGAGTGTTTACCTCGATGCATTGGCTAGACGACAAAACGACGCAGTAGTATATCATGATTTTTAGCAACTCAGTATTTCAGTTAAGCACTTTATCGGCACATTTGTGATAAGAAATTAGTCAGGTAAAGATGATTTTCTCATACAAGATAAGCAAGTATATGTATTCGTGAATAGAGTAAAGTAGAGAATCAGAGCCATGAAGTAAAATGTGCAATAAGTTTTGCGACTCCAAAGAAAATTTAACTGGGATGATAATTTCTAGTAACAATTTGCTGAAACAATTATTGTTAATGACGGCTAAAAATTGCTTGAAAAGTACAACATTGCGTGTGTACAGGTACCATCGGACTCTAATACCGAATAGTTAAATATGAAACTTGACTAATTAAGCGACGTTTAGCGAATTTTACTAAGTTCCACAGGATGCAGTGCGAACTAATATTTAAAGGTTGAGCACAATATGAAAAGTAGGTGATATGCTTTTATATAGCGACCTAGCTGTGAAGTTGTAAGAACCTGCTTATTTAAGAAACGTTACACAAAAGACATATAATTAGGCAAAAATAAAACAAAATAAAAAAAACTTTGCAAAAATCAAATCATTAATCCATACACGAAAAATAGGATACCAAAGAGAACGTTACCTTTTCTGTCTAGTTGAACACCTATTATCCAGAGTAGCATATACGCACGTGGGAAAGAATAGGAATTGGCTGGAGAGATAGATGACTAATATTACACATGTACACGAATCAAAGAGCAGTATAAAAATCCAATAAGAATACTCAGAAGAAGGTGAAATAGGACGTGGAGTAAGACAAGGTTATAGCATTTCGTAGCTACTTTTCAACATTTACGCTGAGGCAAGGCAATGATAGAGTAAGGTATGGAAAACATAGAAGAAGGAATAAAAGTAGGAGTAAAATTGTAACACGATGTACGATTTGCTGATGAACAAGGAACGATATCGGATTGCACGACTGGACTGCAGAAGATAACGGCAAGTCTGAGTGATACGGCATTGACATATATCATAAAGATTTAACATAAAAAACCAAACTGATGAGAGTGTCCCGTTATGAAGTTAATATATCAATAAATGGTAAAAAATTGAAGCAGGTAAGGAGTTTTAACTATATGGGTCATATTATAACCGCTGATGGGAAATGTGAGACAGAAATTTGCAGTAGGATTGCACAATCAAAAGTGGCTTTCGGTAATAGGACAAAACTTTTAACATGAAGTCTAAAGAAATACACTAAGAGAAAGATCGTGAAAACCTTGATTTTCATCACGACATTATATGGTTGTAAAACATGGAGCTTAAGGAATGAAGATATTAGGTAACCAGAGGCATTGGAAATGTGGATTTGGAGAAGAATGGAGAGGATTAGCTGGAGTCAAAAGGTTACAAAGTAGAAGTTCTGGAGAGAGTTGGTACATAGAGACATTTGATAAGTGTATTAATATATAGGACGAAGAGTTGGATAGGACACAAATCTGCTGTTGATTATGACTAGAGTTTATGTTGAAGATATTGTTGTAGGAACTAGTAGTACAGTATATGAAGATAACTGATTGATTTACTAGATAAAATCTGATAATGCTAACGTCCGATAAATAAAAAAATAATTAATAGTAATAATAATAATGATTGTTAGATAAATGAGACGAAGACTGCATAAGCAATGTTACATAATTTAGTGAATTCAGTATATCGCAACAATTAAATATTCAGTCAGTATTTTGTTTCTAATAATACTATTTCAAAATAGTACATTTACAGCATGTTCAAAATACAAAGTTAAGATATTAGAAATAAAATAATACACGAATATGCAGTAGAACGAAAATTAAAACTATTTCAAGTAGCACGTGTAAGCGAAATTCACGGAACTTATTTTTTTCTTTTTATGCCGAATTACTGTCGACTCTAAATATCGCAAAAGCAAGTACCTTAAATAAAATACAATTAATTTCTACTCACAAATTATTACTACGTTCTCTAGCACAAATTCCTACACTTTATTTTCCTCTCGACAACTCGCCTACTAGAATTCCTTCTAATATAATCCCTTAATCAGAATACATCGGTGGAACTCTCTTTCCAGTTTGATCATCTACAGATCACTCTTCATCGACTTCACTCTTCACATCAACCGTTCGATGGACTACAATCAGTTCTACTGAACGAACTCTTCGAACTGCTCTTGAATTCGGCTACTACCGATATTCTTCAAATCTCCTTTCAACGTGTTATGTTATGCATCCTTGTTGTCACTTTTTCATTTTGAATCTCCCTCTACCTCCTGTATTGGCATGATCTCATTGGTCACTTGCCCTAGCTTAGCTTCCGCCTAGGATAACATTCCATAAAACACTATACTCTCAAATATTTATTATACAGCAGTATTATTAAATACTCTACTTGAAATATACATAAAATACATCACATATAAAATATATCGAATCAAGCCTTCACACGAGGAAGTTTAAATTGCAGTAATTTCTAAATTGAATGTGTAGCAAGTTATATAGACTTAAAATCTTGGTCAATTTTTTCAAATATCTGTTTGCTTTAATACCGCAGTGCATTTCTTAGGTTCGACATCTGTTGTCCGAGTCCCTACGTCTCAAACATGGACCCCTAGTGGGCCCATGTTTGAGACGATAAAATTATAACATATTGGAAAAAAGATTGAGCTAGTGGAACTGAATTCTCTCTCGGTCGAACCCCCCCCCCTCCTTACCACTACCCTTACAAACATATTTACACACTGAAATTGCCATATAAATAATGAAAATGTAGTTTAAAATGTTTATCGTCGGGCCTAAGGGGGGGGGGGCTGTCTCCCTTGGCCCTCCCCCTGGATCCGCCACTGCAGATGGGCAACGAAAGCACTAACATGTGCCCTTAACACATAGAAAAAATAAATCATATAAAGCAGTTAGAAGTTTATAGCAATCAAGGCATTCAATCTAAGCATACTGCTACTTCAAAATACCCCAACACATTAGCAGGAAGAGATATCTGAATAAATTAAAAGCTATTTACGAATAAATTTAAAAACACTACCATAAACAAAAATCCTTAAATACTTTCAATGTAGGCCTACTTAAATCTATAAACACTTATAACACACATTTATATAAAACTTGGTCTGCTTCAGTAGAATTCTCAGTTGATTCCACCGTCGTGTGATCAGTTTTGAGTAACTTCATATAAATTTGTAATTTATACGGGACAAATTTTCAATAAACGGTTTGCTTTAAAACCGCAGTGCATTTCATAGGTTCGACATCTGTTCAGTGAGTCTCTCTCGATCACTCTCGACAAGCAAAGACTCCAACGTTAAACCTGAGTAATCGGATTCACAACCATGGGAGCAGAGGCTCAGACTTAACAACTCTTACTTGATAACTGGAGACTGGGACTCATTACGTGTGGACTCGTTCTCTACAAAAGCTGATACTGACTTATACTCAAGCCTTCTAGATTCTGACGCATATCCGGTAGCTGAACTATGGGCTTTTGTGTTATACCGACGACGCCATCTACATGTATATCGCATATAGAGTAAAATTTTTAAAATTATTAAGATAAGAGTGATAATAATTGCTACAAGTAGGCCTACTTGAAATATTTTATCAAAGTTCTCTGAAGTAGTTCGTTGCTGTTGAGGTTGGTCTGCTTCAGTAGAATTCTCAGTTGATTCCACCGTCGTGTGATCAGTTTTGAAAGAGCTGCTCTCTGAAATAACTTCTGCAGAAATCAATCAATCGAATCAATCGAAATCAATCAAGAGAAATTTAACTTCCGGCTCCTCGTCATAAGGCAATGTCAGGGACGTCAAAATATAATCCAAATATTCTTAACTTTATAGTCATAGGCTTATTTCTACAAATTTATGAGCCGAGGCTTAATCATCGCCTGATTAACACTCTTATTACCAACCGGAGAAGGGAGGTTCGTCGGACCCCCGATAATTTTTCTTCTATGTTTTATTTAAATCTGAATATTATTATAAACCATTTTATATTCTTGATATTCTTAATGTGAAAAAATTAACTATATATCCTACGAATGTGCTGAGAAAATGTTATGTTTGCTAAAGGCCCTGAATATAGATGTGTAGGCCTATATCTTATAGGCATTTTTTAACGTTTAATAATATAAAATGATTTTTAATGGACAAAAATAAACTAGATATTGCACAAACACCAGCAAAAAGCATTCAACATTGGATTTTTTAAATTAAAGTGATAATAGGCCAAGTAGCAGTGAGAGTGAGACTATGATGTTAAAGTAAAACCGCAATAATTTGATTTAATACATTATATTTTGGTTCACCGTGTTGTGCTCGGGTGTGCTAGAACCACTATAGAATAGGGCAACCACAAACAATCTGCTGCGTGTACGTAAGAAGCGACTAAAGCATGAGCTGATAATGGCTGAAGGGGACCCGCCTCATCATGAAATATTCCCCCAGCATTGAATGGTAATTAGTCCATCTAACTCAGGAAGGCAACGGGAAACCACCTCAGAAGCCATTATTTTCATAAGCTATAGGCTACATAAGGTATGAATGATGCATAGACTTTGTGAAGGGATAGACTGGTTGATCTGAGGAGTACTCTTACGGAGCGATAAAACAGACTTTGAGTAAAAATATGCCTCAAATCCTCTCTGTTCTACATCATATCATCCGTCAGTCAATCCCCTATTCGAGACTTCTCCATTCATTTAAATCTTTGAAGCAATTTCTGGAGACTAGGCGCTCAACTACCAAAATGAAATTTTGACGTTGGTGCGGATCTTAGTGTTTTAGTCGCCTTATACGAAACGTACAGTCACCGGTTGGTCAATTCTTCAAACAACCCGGACACAACACGGGGAAAACACTATGAATAATATACTAACCAAAATAACTCCGAGTGAGATCTAACAGCAATTCTTAGTGTTCATTAAGTAACTAAATGTTGGAAACTTCTTAGGACAAAAAGAAAATAGAAAGTAATACAATTATGCAACGTATTTTTACAATAGGCATATTGCAATCAAACTGAATGTGATATTAAAGATACAAAATAATAGAAATGTTTACATTCAAATATATCAATCAAAATGAGATATAATAAAAAATCATTTTTATTTATATCTACACGTACATTAATATAATATACAACACATTAAATTTTAATCATTAAGCAGTTTTGTGAATTATCCATGTTACCAGCCCTGTGAATGTTCTAGATGTTAATCTCTGATCAGCATCTTAAGCACTATAAACATTTAAAATATTGCGTGATATTTTGTGATTTAAAAAGTCTGAAAGATTTCAACAAACCTGTAAATGTCCAGATATTCATTTGCCATATACCAACCTGAAGTTATACATTTAAATTGGCTTACGCGATAAGTCAGCCTAAGGTACTTCAGAGATGTTGAACTTCATATTAACCTAGCAGAAATATAGCGCCTAAGACAGTTGTTAATTAGCTCGCTGTCGCTCGTTCGGGTCGGACGTCTTTGTATAATTGTACCTGTAGATTTTACTAATTGTATCCGTGTAACTGATTAAGCTAACTTGTATAGAAGTAAATAAACATCATGGCTGACGTCATGTCGCGAGACATAGTCAAATCAGAACTTTTGTGCTATGTACAAAACGAAATATTCAATAGCAATAGAGACTTAATTACTATGAGTATAGTCAACTTCTATAATGTTGAGGATATTGTGGATGCTAAAACCACTCTCTTCAAATATGCAGATTCTTTTCGTTCGACAGAGATCGTCCTACCCAACCTCGTCAATCGAAAATCAATATTAAATATATTTGACATGATGCAAAATTCAACAAAATGTTATATCCGCCAGCAGTTGCAGATCCAAATAAACCTCCATGAAATTTATTATAAGCATTAATTATAAGCAGTAATTATAAAAAGTAAAGAGAAACTTTATCACTAGACAACACCAATTAAGTTGAATAAATCTCAAGTTTATTCAACTTCCATACAGTCTTGATTGTCTTGTAGGTATATATCTGAATGATGGAAAATACAAATCTTTTCTAGAATTCTTAATACTACGTCACAATTAATTCAAATAGAGTGTTGTTGACACATGTAAATACATTATTAAATTACTAGTAAAATATAAACACAACAATAAATAGCGACAATAATTAGAGTGCTACTGTCACCCATGACAACTTCGAGCACTCTGAAACTAAAGTATAGAATCGATCATCAAAAATTAGATCATTTCATTCAAGAAATCAACTGCAGCATCGGAGGAAACCAGTTCAATTAGACCTGCGCTGTTATACCTGTCTGTCTTAAGTACTCATTTACATCAAGAGTTCAATTATAGGGCTATCAACGGTTTTACTGTAATTAGTAATGTAATAGAAATTTTTGTATTTCAGACTTAGTAGACTCAGCTAGAGCTGCTAATTATGGCAATAACGAACAGAGCCATGGCTCTTTTATGGTATCCTCTTTCGTATTGTTGTTTGTTTGTCTGAATAAATGCAGGTTCCTATTGTTTGTATAATCTCAGATTATACAAACATCTCAGATTATACAAACATGTTCATCACAGCACAGATTATTAATCTGTGCTGTGATGAACAAATAAACGATACTAAGCATAAATAACAATAAAAAAGAGTTGTTGAAATTATTTAAATTTTGTGATTATATTCTTCGCCACTAACTCCCGAAAAACGGCTCAATTTCTAAAGAGGCTGATTTTATCACTTTTACTCTAAAATTGTTTAGCCTATATGATATTGAAATAAATTATTTGTATGACTAATCATTATTTATAAGACAGAAATCATATATGTCTCGCTATTGTCTAAATTTCTCGTTAAAGTCATAGCCGTATAGCTGGGACGCCGTTCAGTACACAGTGTGGGTCGTTACGATCAGCTTGATCTACCTCTGTATGTGGTCTACTCTAGAATTCTGCTGATCTGGACTGGATCCTTAACTATCTCAGGTAATGACAGACATACATGTGTGTCTACAATTTTGTAAAACAAACTATTGTATAATTGGTATATAAACGCAATATGACATTGTCCAGTAACTACCATGATATTGCTTTTCAGTTCAGTGTATTCTATCGAATGCTATGAATTTGAAGACATTATTTACAAGAGTGACTCAGCTTCTGTGGGACTTCATCCCCCAGAGCCCCTCCCAGGCATCTTACTTCAGTTGGTGCTATATTTAAATATTCTGATTTATTTAACTTCCCCCCTACTGGTCTCTTCATCAAATCCGGCACTATCCACAACAAACTTCCTTCGTGCATAACTCATTCAGAAATCTTTTTAACAGACCTCCCCTCAACAAAACATTTTATATATCCGTCCCAGAAGTTATCAATTAGTTCTTATATTAGTCATTCGATGGCAGTAAGCTGTTGCCTGAGCTTACAAGCAGCTCAGTAAGTAATTTAGTTTTCTGATCAATCTGTTAAGATCTATGGTACATAATATTCCCCAACCCACCAGCTCCCGGCCAAATTCCTTCTCTCTAAGAAACTGGGCCCCGGGGTCCCCCACCAATCAAATCTTACCTTGATTTTAACTGATAGGCCTATTCAATTATGTAAAACGAAAATTGAATTACTGACAAATACTGAGAAATATGTTTAATTCATTAAAGTATGATAAATAGAATAATCCAAAAGAGCAGGAATTAGCGCACCCAGTTTAGCTGCAGGTCAATTGAGCGACGTTAAGCTACATCTGGCCCGGTTAGTACTTTGGGCTGTTGACGGCTTTGAACAAAAAATCCACAGGGTGTTGAAAGATTATTCTTAAGTCCCGCGCCCGGTTGCAATAAAGGTTAAAAAGGCAATGTGTTTCCTTAAAAGTCATGTCATGAAAAGGAAGAAGGAATTATCAAAAAAAACTACTAAATCAAAAATACTAGGCATGGAAACTCTAGGGCATGAAGCTGCCATATGCATTGTAACCATTAAACATACCAACAAAAAAGGAATAAACAGATATAAAGATTTTTAGATTCAAAATGTTTATATGATTGAGCATTATTTGATGTCGACATATTATCGAACACAAATTTGTTCCTGGGATATATGGAGTAGACGCCAATGTTGCCGCGCAATTTTCCAACTACCAATCCAGAGATGAGTAGCAATAGAGCTATCGCTCTTTACCCCATACACATACTTCTACCAAGCCTGGGTAAACAGCATGAATCTATCAGGAATGTCAATATGACGCATCAAACATCTGCTGCCTGTGCAAGCTCGGGTTTAAATCTCAGCGTAGAGCCAATAGGAAACAGTGCAGGCCTACATATGTCGTCGTCAGATGGCTATCGGACTAACGTCCTATCTAACTGACGTCTAATAATCCGGTAACGTCCTTTACGGGGTTATAGGCCTATCTGTGGCGACGCGGAAGGCGGACTAATTAGGCCGTACCGGTTTTAGCAGTTTCTAGGCTAGGCCTAACAGCTTAATGTAATGGGCCCTAACATATAGTCATTTTGTCCTGCACCGTTGCTGCATGCCTTAGAGTTAAGAGTATCTCTCTCTCTCTCACTTTCTCTCTCTCTCTCTCTCTCATGATATGGATAACGGCAGGTCCTTAGAAAATGACTCTTTCAATCAATTCTAAATTCAGCCTCCCTTTTTTATTTGTATACTGCATATTAGCTAGTTGGGTCCTAACAATTTCATAGAGAGCTTATCGTAAGCATATGCCACAAGTCAGGTGTTCTCTACACCATTAGGGTGAGTGATGAACGGCAAATCTCCACGTCTTTGGTCTATCAGTAATATACAACCTTAAGCGGCGACGATACAGAATGTGATGATAGGATTTATATCACCTTATAGGTCTTTTTCACAATAGATAAACTCATTGAGATTTAGCAATTCCCGGGTTTCGTTTTACAATTTTTTCTAACTATCAAATGTTTCCAAACAATTTTCACTATCATCAGCTCCTCCATTTAATTATCAGAAAGCGTCTTTCAACCTTTTAAGATGACTGTCATCTGACTGAGAGAGAGAGAGAGAAAGAGAGAGAGAGAGAGATGGTGAAGGCAAAGCCATTTGTGAAGGGTTTAGCATATTGATCAATAGAGTACTGTCAATGAAGAGTTACAGCTTACAGTAAATAGGAATATGATAATGAAAGTGCTTGAACTATAATAAGTATTCTAATTAATTAACCAGTTCTGCAGTTTTTTAATTGTTGCTACTGTCTATAACTACTATATACATGTATACTCGATGCTGCATTGTAACTATCTGCGAATTTCAGAGTGTAATGAAATATTACAATAGATTGTTGATTTCAGATGGCAAGAATAATTATTATTACTCTGATTAAATAGTATAATTTGGAATTTCCCATGCAGCATATTAGTTTATAAGACTGAAATGCGACAATTGCTTTTCTTTTATGATATGAAATTGGAACTGTGCTATTCATAATTTTGTGTAATTGGCGATTCCATGCCCTCTTGGTCATTGTCTCCATAATTTGACCAGCCAGAGTACCTGGACTTATGTGTTTCTTGGCTCTATAATTAAGGTAGATACAATAAACTTCTGAAGTGCTAGAAACATTTGCATCATAAGTCATAGTTTTCCTCATCCATCCATACTGGAAATGGATTAAGATAAAAGAGTAACGACAATTTCCTCTTTATCCATTTCTAGAACCGGTACATGTGGATGAAACACCGTAGTGTTGCACATAGGAGTAACATATAGCTGTCGTTGGATATGTTAGTTATTCTATGGTGCATATATGATTCTTCATCTTAACTCAGTATTAAAGTTGTTTAACAGGATAGAACGGGTAGCGTTCTCTTGGATGGCCTATTGTTCTGTTAAAAGGGAAAACTTTTTGTAATTCAATTATCTTGTCAAGCAGTGATCTATATTAAGTGTGAAAGCAGACTGTTTGTAGGAATATGTACCTTGGATCCGCTTCTTCTAGAAGACTGGAGAGATCTATTATTATGTGAAGATTAGTAATAGTCTGTGAATGAAAATTTATGCTCCGCATAGAGTAGAGCATAAAGAGAGAGAGAGAGAGTAGAGTAGGGCATTTATACACAAATAATATTTAACAGAGATAACTAGCAATTAAATATAATTGTATGTAAAGGAAAAATGGATCGCAGAAAAAGTATCGAGATGGAAAAGAAGATCAACTTGATCAGGATACGAATAAAGCAGTACTGTCTAAGTAATCGTACCATTCTCATACCTAGATCAAGAGTGCTGGTAGATGACCCAACTACTCTGAAAATCTTTGAGATTGATTTCAGTTGTGAGGATGATATGTCTCTAGCTCAAGACACACTTTTGATGTAAGTTACACTAAAAATTGCTTACTAGCTTTTAATAATAAGCTGCACAAAATTAAAATTTAGTTATGAATTGATAATTGATTTCAAATGATCACATCATCCTTGTAATCGTATTATCACGCAATTCGGTATATATTTATGTCAGCCTGTTTCACACATTGCACTGCTTGCTTTGCTATCAGCTGGAATCAACTCATTTTAATTCCTCATAAAAGTCTGACAATTCATTCTCAATGTTGAACGATATAGTCAATAGGAAATAACTAAACAGACACTAGAAGGTGAAAGCTGGACGCAGTTTGTTGACACACAAATGCTATTTTTGTGTTGTCGATCCTAGCAGTTTGATCTTAAAAGCACAAAATTATCGTTTGCAATGTGTTTCTTTCTTACTAGAAGATAGGAAATAGTAAAATGCTTTGCAGCCGGAAGTAAACATCGGCTTTTACGGGGTAAATACCAATAAAAGTGTCAATTTAAGAAACATTTTTAATTCTTACTGTATTTATCATTGTGTTCACAGTATTGTTTATCAACAAACGACTGTCAGCTGGAGCGTCGTGTAACATTGATGTTGATGATGACGACAATATATGCATTATATATATATATATATATATATATATATATATATATATATATTTATATTGTATTATAAAATGATGATGATAACGATGATAATGATGATAAATAGAAAAACTTCAAAAGTTTTAGGATTGGAGAAGGTCTATTCGTATCCCGACCTTAGATAAACTGGGATTTAAGGGAAGATAATGATGATGATGATGATGATGATGAGGAAGATGATGAGGAAGATGATGAGGAAGATGATGAGGAAGATGATGACAATGATGGCAACGACGACGACTATGAGGATGGTGACAATTACCATGACCATGACGATGACGATGATGATAAAGATGATAATGATGATGATGACGATGATGATGATCATGACGATGATGATGATGATGATGATGATAACGACGACGATGACGATGCATCTCTATCTATTGCTTCAACTAGCACAGTACTTGTACTGTGCATCATTAATTAAGTAGTACAATGTACCTTACTGTACGAATGCACGCGAGAATGTATGCGATACATATAGTGTGTATTGTAACTGCTGTATTGTTAATACTTCACAGAAACGGGGACTTAGTTAAGAAAGAAGCGGTGACGCATGGAGACATCGTGAAGGGGTCCGGCAGAGTGAGAGGTCATATTGTATATGTGACGAGTTTAATGAGAAATGTTTGGAAGAGGATTTCGGGACGAGGTGTTGCACCTACAGCATCTGCTTCTATCTCACATGACTACACGTCACCATCACTACTTGACGTAAGTTTAAAAGAATGACGGTTCAGCAACCCTGTAATACTCGCACTTTGATGGGCTCAACGTCACTGCGTTAGAAAGCACTACAAACACCAAAGTTTAACTGCAAGAGAGACACAACGCAAAACACTATCTTTGAAATGTTTTAATGTTTGAACTCGTAACTTCGTAGACGAATTTATTAAAGTAAATGTTTCAGGACTTTAAAGAAAGATATTTTGACGAGTAGGACTCTAATTTAATACGTGATGCTTTTTATCTTCTCTCTCTCTCTCTCTCTCTCTCTCTCTCTCTCTCTCTTCAGTGCACTGCCAAGTGGCAAGTTTAAGGTATATTTTCATACTCAAAGTCTGTTCTCTTTCTCCTTAAGAGCACTCCTGAGATCAACAAGTTAATCCCTTCGCAAAGTTTTTTAATAGCATGATATATCTATCTATCCATCTATCCATCTCTAGCTCTCTTTCTCTCACTCTCTCTCACTCTCTCTCACTCTCTCTCTCTCTCTCTCTCTCTCTCTCTTGTGTTCCGCTAAATTGCAGCTAGTATAGAAACATTTAAGCCGACTCTGTGATAATTCATGCTAATACAAATGAATGAATATTCCATTGTCCTATTCACTGTAAGCTCATGTGGACTGGTTATTTACTACTAGGTGATTGGAGTAGTGGTGGCTACGAAGCTACACGACGTGGCTCGACGAGAACTGCATACCCGCAAGGGTATTATAAACAAAGCTGCGCTTGACTATAATCTTCACATGGCAGGTGGTGATGACTACACCAGAGAGCGCCTGTTTGCTCACTTCATCTCAATGAATCAATTGAACGTTATTTCACTGCCAGACAGAGATGTAAGTACAGAGTCAATCAATCACTCAATCAATTACCAATCAGCCAGGCAGAAGATATCTCTGATCCTCACGTCCGCTCCTATATAATGCATAATTTTTCAGGTAGGTCAAGGTACTAAGCAATAAAGCAAACACTTTCTCGATCAATCATTCGATTACTCAATCGCCGCAGTCAATCTGTCAATAGTGCAATTCATCGAGCTAACAATGAGAACTATTGATGGGGTCTAGTGTAACGCTAAAGTCTCGATCCAATCAGGTAGTATTACGACATCGATCAGCTAAAGCTGGGATACTCTATATTGCTCGAACTAGAGCGAAGATGAACACTATGGGATTTGTTATCTCTGGTCCAACTCTTTGGAACAATTGCTTGATAGTCTTAGACAAACAGATCAATTAATCAATCAATTTTAGAAATTGCTTTAGATGAATTAATATAATTAATTAACTGAAGTAAAATAAGATTTTGATTCAGTCTTAGATGAAATTATAATTATATGTACTAGTTTTTATTAAAATTAGTACTTATCGTTTGTTTAATGTATCACAGTTCAGCATTCGTGAAAAAGGTCTGATGGTAGAAGAACTTCGTTGAGTGGCTGTGATACTATTTCTGACTGGCACATGCCGAACTATGTATTGCATTTAAGTTTAATGGAATTAATTCTTTTAATAAGTTTAAGTAAATGGAAGCATTTATTAGCATAAAATGTAGTGTACAAGTTTTGTGTTAAACAGCTGTACAGAATCGTAGTAAAACACGAAGCCCCAGTCAACCACGATGATATTCAGCACGCGAGGTAATATTTCTTGGTAATTAATTGTCGAACTGATTCTTGCTATGTAAACAGGTTAAAGTGTCGAAATTGTATAAGAGTTTCAGCAGCTAGACATTGTTTTCTTGACGCAGGCGATTAGAATTCAAGTCCTATAGATAGGAGAGAATAAAAAATCTACCTTACCAAATGCCTCTATTAAGTTTTTATATTATTTTATGTCAATGCTTAATGGATACAGAAAGTCGATCAAAATTAATGTCGGAAAATGCGAGTTTCTGAAATCGTGAAGTCAGTAGCGAAGTCGGTAGGCCAAAATGTGGAACGACAGCGACTCAGTAAGTGCAGGGATTAAATCCGAGGCTCATCCGTCACTGATAATTCTTTCGAGTTTGAAATTAATCCTTATTACTAATAATATTGTTTAATGATATTTAGGTTGTCGGTTGAACGATACCTTTCGAGAAGAGTGCTCAGAAGCAGACTCATGAAAAGGTTCGACTTGTAGTATACACCTATCTCTCTCTCTTTCTCTCTCTCTCTCTCTCTCTCTCTCAATGCACTGCCAACTGGCAGGTCCTTGGTATATAACTCCTCCACTCATCTCTGTCTTCCGCTTTCCTCTTCATGTCAATATATGAGTGGATCTTTAAATAATTTAACATTCCTAACCTAGGTCTACCTCTGCCTCTATTTCCTTCCATTAAGCCTTCTATGAACTATTTTAGAACCCCCACCTTATATTGTTTTCCATCCAGCTCTTCTTCCTATTTATCAATACATTTATCAACTGTTTATCTACACCTACTCTTTCCACACCTCATTTGTAACATCTAGCTATTTATCTTGCTTTCTATCTATATGCATAAAACTAAAATGTCCGAACAACTGCTAATGGATTGTTCTGCCATTCTTTACTTCTTAAATAGTACAGTATTTTTGAATAAATATAAATATACATATATTATAGCCTTCAGTAATAGGAATGAACTTTAGAAAAAGTCTAAAGAAAGACACAAAGGTAAAAATAGAGAAAACTTTGGTTTGGTCCACGCTATTGTATGGATGTGAAAAATGAACCATAAGGAAGGAAGATATTAGAAAACTGGAGGCATTGGAAATGTGGATTTTGAGAAGAATGGAGAGCTGAATTAGCTGGACTCAAAAAGTTATAAATGAGGAAGTTCTGGAGAAAGTTGATATAGATAGACAGCTGATAAACGTATTACGAAATATGAAGAAAGAAGTGGTGGATAGGATACATTCTAAGGAGGGAAAATATATTAAAAGAGGTCATAGAATGGAAGGAAAACGAGGCAGAGGCAGGCCGAGATTAGGTATGTTAGATGATTTAATGATCCACTCAAATGTGGACATGAAGGGGAAAGCGGAAGACAGAGAAGAGTGGAGGCGTTATATACCATGGACCTGCCATTAGGCAGTGCACTAAGAAAGAGACTTATTATGCTGTGTAGAAATTCATTGTACAGTAATTCACTCTTTACATGTATGCTTACAACATTGAATCATTCTTTATATTTATTCTGAACTTCTCTATTGATTTTTATGTTTTAAAAATTGATAACTATATTTAATAAATCTCGATATTGCAGGATTCATCTACTATTCATTTAGATCCATTATTCTTAAACATTCATTAAGATTTTAAAATATAAATCGTGTTTATATGGTTATTGTTTCAGAATGTACGAGGGATACGCAGATGACTGTTTTGACACCAGGGTAAACATCCTCTATTATATTTTTTCCAGACCATCTTAAAATGTTTTATTATTCAGCTTTTTGATTAAAACATTAAATTATCGTATAAATTAAGTGTATGCATTAAAAAAATCGCTTGATATAATTAATCATAAATCTCTCCGTGTTATGTCCAAGTTGCTGAAGAATAGACTAAACGGTGACTGCATGTGTCGTTGAAGGCGACTAAAGCACTAAGATAGGCCTACATACCAAAGTCAGAAAAGCACTCGATTTGTGAGCAGCGAGGCTCCTGAAATAGCTACAAATTATTTTTAAACGATTTGAAAAATTCTCAACCCCACAGAGTAGACTGTAGTGGTGGTGGTGATGGTGATGGTGGTGGTTATGATGATAACGATGATCATGATAATGATGATGATGATGATGATGATGGTGGTGGTGGTGGTTATGATGATAACGATGATGATGATGATGATGATGATGGTGGCGGTTATGATGATGATGAATATGATGATAAATATGATGATGAATATGATGACGAATATGATGATGATGATGATGATGATGATGACGACGACGACGACGACGACGATGATGATAAATCTAACATAAGGCTACAAATTATAAAAATTCTCTTAACTTGTTACTATTAAGTTGAGTTTCACTTATGGTAGGGCCACGCATTAAAGAAGGAAAGCTGTTCAACAGTAGGGCAACCAGAAAGATCTGCGCAGATAGTTTCGTGCATTAGTAATTCAATAATTTATTTATTTATAATTATTAAA
The DNA here is from genome assembly GCA_905160935.1 of Enchytraeus crypticus. Classification (NCBI taxonomy): domain Eukaryota; kingdom Metazoa; phylum Annelida; class Clitellata; order Enchytraeida; family Enchytraeidae; genus Enchytraeus; species Enchytraeus crypticus. Next base: position 71,174 of record CAJHZI010000624.1, read on the forward strand.
CTTGATCTAATTCTACATGAGAATGTTGCAATTACTACTAAATCATATTGTGACTGACTTTTGTTCTTACAATACTTTACTTCACCAACGAATTCTTCATTGATCACAGAACTGAAGTTTTATAAGCCTAATACTGATTGATTGATTGATTGATTGATGGATTGATTGATTGATTGATTGATTCACTCACTCACTAACTCACTCACTCACTCACTCACTCACTCACTCACTCACTCACTCACTCACTCACTCGCTCACTGACTGACTCACTGACTGACTCACTAACTGACTCACTGACTGACTGACTGACTCACTGACTCATTGTTGCTGTTGAATAGTATGACGAAAAAGAATTGGTGGAACGGATGGAAGAAATGTCTGATGAGGAGCTTCTAGATATCTTCAACCGAGCTGGAGAGAAGCTTCTGCGGCTCGATGTTAAACAGCGGGAATGTCATCCAGGGGAATTAGAACATCATTTGATGAACGCTGCATAAGCTGGTGTAGACCGATTAACTCCGGAGATCAATCTTGTGTATCGACTCTTCGCCGATACTACTGCAGTGGTATCTGAATTATGGAGCATCTACAAAATGCTTAATAAAGCCACTCAGATGCCCATCGGTGCAATGAGACTAAGAGACAATGACACTGATTATTGGATGGGCGTGAGAAGCGTGGATGACTACATCCGCGATGGGTTCAAGTTTGAGGAACGATGCTGTGATTGCGCGCTGCCGGTGTGCTGCCGTGCTGTGGCGATCAGTGCTCTAACTAATCCCTCACTTGCACATCTGCCTCCAATCGACTACACCTCTCTCAGACGTATTCGAGCAGCCGCACAGCCAGTGATAAATCCTCCTGAACCTATGACTCCAGACCCAGAACTTTTGGCAAATATCGCGCTAGCTGAGGAAAACCCTGCGGAGCCTCAGAACTTGAATCTCCTCCTAGCTAGTATTGCTCTGGCTGTCCACATGGCCGCCAATCCGACGCTCATGCGTCCTGACGAACCGGATCCCAGAATGGAATTTCCGGAGTTCAAGCTTGATGGCAGTCAAGTTATTCTAGAGACGACCTTGGCTGAGATTATTCAGTTCAAAGCAAATGTAGCCCCTGTGCGTCACGCATTGAGCGAGGGAGATTTGGAAGTATTTTCAAAGTCCCGTAGTAATATTATATCGTCACTAGCCCATGACATAGCGAAATTATACCGCTGACTCTAATGGAGACTTGAATGATTGCGACTCGTTTGCTATAAAATTGAACAATGAGTACGAATGACAAACAACTTCTTAGCCTCGAATGTATTGAGCCTACCTTCGCTCTGGTTTAGACACCTTAATGAATTGTGTATAATTAGCGCAGTACTCAAGATTCTAATTCTGAGAACAACTCCATCGGTAGGCTAAGTGGCCCGAGTTATGGTAACCTCTATCTGTAGTTTGAAATGATATGTTGTTATATTATATAGTGATGTGCTATGGGTATCTGAACCGGGAGGAAGACCGTAGATATGACATTTCTCTCTCTGTTAATTCTCTGCTAAATCTCTGATTGAATGAACTGAAAGTGGTCCAGGATCTGGTATCCTTGAATAATAATCTGCTGCATGGTCCCCGTCAACTATATCTGAGAGAATTAGAATGGAGTCTGTCTAGTGAACTCTAAATCTTAAAGTTGTCAAAAATTGTTTCAAAACTTGTCAAAAATTGTGTGCCGTTCTTGTCGTATTTTGCAAAGTAACAATAACTTGGTGGGAGTAGAATAGAATAGAGTAGAATAGATAATATGTTTATTTTTCAGCAGAGAGACAAAATGCATATCGCGATAGACATTGATCTTCAGTGAAGATACAGAGTACCACGGATAAGTTTTTAACACCCCTGTTATCGCCCATACGAGGACTCAGTCATCGGTGTAAAATACTAAAAGCGCTATTAAATTCTACCGTGCAGTCCCTAGTCACGTCTGTAGCTATTAATTATCTAATTCATTTATTAGCTTTTAAAACTTGTAACAACTGAATTTTACTGTTACTGATTACAAGCCTGGTGTCATTTTAAACTTTTAACTCTGTAGCAGAACTACTAATGATTTTAAATGTTGATAAATGGTTCAACTAATTACCAACACTAAAGTTCATCTTAATTGGGGTTATGATGGATTGTTTTATGTGATATACATGTGTTCTATATGCTTTGTATTGATCTTAGTATTTGTTTTATGTATTAGAAGGGTCCTCGTAAGTGTCAAGAACCTTATGTCTACCCTTTACTTTGCATCGTATGCCTTACTTTTACGATTTTATAACTTTACTGTGCAAGTTGAAAATAAAATAACATAATTAAATAAATAATCCTTTTAACTCTTTATATTAATACAAGTGTCGTCTTACTGAAATAAATATACTTTTAACCCAAAATCACAAGATAAATTCATGTAGTAATTAACTTTTACTCCCACTACAACGAATGCAAGTAAATTCTGTCACATTTTGAATTAATTTAATTTAATATTGGTAAGTCATATTAGATATTTTATTATATATGTCTATTTTAGGAATTGTTAAGGTTTATGATGAAGGTAATATTAGAATTGTCTAGGGTATGATAAATTAAGATTGAGAGAGGTACTAAAGTGTCTTGCTCATATAAGTGAGAAAAAGAGTCAAACCATCTGACCTAAGTTTTAGAACATTCAGTCTCTCTCGCTCTCGCTTGACGTTAATGACATCATCCTCGATGACTTTCCTGATATCATCCTTGAATGATGAAACAAAATTAAGCCTTTATTAATATTATTACTAAGAGGTTAGAACAAGCTTTTTAGTCGTGTAATATGCGCATCGAATTTTGTAAAATCAACTGATTGCATATTATTTAGTAATGACGGTCTGGATTTGTTATATCAGTGATAACTTTTGATGGATGATATGCGTGTTATTAATGTAACTATCATCTCCTTCTACGAATGAAATACAATTTAGAGCCATTATAGAACAATAAACTGCATTGTTGAAAATGTTAAACTAAATCAGAAATTTTAATTTTAATCAGTTTAAATTATTAATTTATGTTGTCTAACATCGAAAGTGGAGCGATCTTTTCAAAAGATTTAACTCTAGGATTTATTTGTATCATTTTAGTTTTCTGTTTGTGTAGAGTCTGCCTTATGGCGAGGAACAGGACGTTAAATTCTTATTGATTGTTTGAGTGATTGATCTCTATTGAAAGACTAATCCATGCTAACATCAAGCATTTCTCGCTACAAATCTCGATTGACCGTGAACACACTCACCACATCTTGCAATATCACACACAAGGTTGTAACAGCGATTTCAAGTAACATCAATTCGTTTGTTATATGATTATTATTGTTGATTTCCGTTTATATATGAATATTATTGAATGATTTTTATGACTTTTATATATACAGGCAGACAGCAAAAAATAAACAAGCAGAGAAACATGCGACCCGGAAATTGTGTTAGAGTCGTTTTGCAATAATAGAGAATTGATTCAGTACACACTTGAATATCATATCAATGAACAGGATATTTACTCATGACTCTTTCAGGCGGCTCTATTCGTGTTGCGTTGTTCGGGTTGCTGAAGAATAGATCAACAGTAGACTGCACTTGTCGTAAAAGACGACAAAGAACTAATATCCAAACCAACGTCAGAAAGGGCATTCGGCTGGTGAGCGCCTAGGGTCCAGAAATTGCTGCAAAATTTTTTCTTCCCGACCCTCTAGTTAAATTGATATTCAAGAGTAGATGATAATGATGACCATCTTCATCATTAGAGAGAGAGAGAGACAGAGAGAGAGAGAGAGAGAGAGAGAGAGAAACAGAGAGAGAGATAAGAAGAAATTAAACAGCAGAATAGTGTATTCACTAGTAGGCCTACTATTATATTGTATCGCACATCATAAGAGGCACGAAAAACTTTGGCGATTTTTAAAAGTTTCTAAATAGTAAACCTTAACTTGCTGTGTATGGACACAAATTCGGAATTCTTGAATGAGAGTTAAAGAAGCTAGCCATGGGCCGCTATTTTAAGCTAAAGAGTGTAAATCTGCTTGCTCAAAACTTAACCTTACAGATCGATAAGATCAAACATTAGGCAATCCAATCAACTGATCTCTCTCTCTCTCTATCTCTCTCTCTTCAGTGCACTGCCAAGTGGCAGGTTCAAGGTATATATTCATGCTCAAAGTCTGCTTTCTCACTCCATAAGAGCATTCCTTAGATCAAAAAGTTAATCTCTTCACAACGTCTATGCCTTATCTATACCTTATATAGCCTATAGCTTGGGAAAAGTATGGCTTCTGAGGTGGTTTCACGTTGCCTTCCTCAGTTAGATGGATTAACTACCTTTTAATCCTGGGGAAAATCTTTAATGGTGAGGTGAATCAACTGATATAATCAAATAAGTTCTACAGAGCAAGTAACATGTCGGTACTTTGCCTGTCTGCAGATCTATAGATGCAAAGTTCAAATCCAGGGCTCGCCACGCCACTGACATGTTCTCAAGGAACGAAACTGACGTTAAACTAATCATCGGGCTTCGTTAGTCTGTGTTGCAGACTATGCGAAATAGGACTGCAGCGAAAACTGCAGCGCTCAGTGAAATAGGACTTGTAAAATATTAAACTATCAACCATCCTTTCATAATTTAATTTCTATTGATTATTTGTTGATTTTAATACTATCAATTTCATTAATTTATATTTAATTAGCGTACAGCAAATGTTGCGATAAAACAGTGAAAGCTAAAGTAATGACAAACTATTGCAAACAAAGCCACAAGTTCAACCTTTCCGAATAAAGAGGCCTAAACAGGAAACAAAAAATCCATAATAATGTTCACTCACAGTTCATCTTTACATCGATCTTATCTAGAAGAGAAAGCATCTTTAACCTTAGCTCAACCATTATTCGCAATACAATTTGCATGAGCACTATAAAATGTGATTAGAATATGCATGAGCACTATAAAATGTGATTAGAATATGCATGAGCACTATAAAATGTGATTAGAATATGCATGAGCACTATAAAATGTGATAAGAATATGCATGAGCACTCTTCTACAAAACAACTTCTATGATACAGTAATATACTGACCTAGTTTCAACACATACACATACTCATCATTATCATCTTCTTCCCTTGAATTCCAATCCAATCTAACAGGTGACGGAATTAGATAATTTTGTAGCAATTTCTGGAGCCAAGGCGCTCATCCACCGAATGCCCTTTTTGACGTTGGAATGGTTTGGATTCAGTGCTTTGTCGCCTTTTACGACAAGTGCAGTCCACTATCTATTCGTAAGAAACAAGAACAAACACATGTAAACAGAGACTAACTAATACTGCTTTTAAAACACCACCACTCTTTATTACTGCCGCAATTCCACAGTAAATTTTATTCGCTTCTGACAATATCAAACTCCCTGCCTCTTTCCATGAAATGAAAGAGCCTGTTATTTGGTAGTAAATAATAATAACAATAATACTAATAATAATAATAATAACATCCGATAATTCCTATAGCGGTCTCATGGCCGGTGTCTGGTCTTCGAGACCGCTTTTACAGTAGAACTAAATCACAATCGGTCATGTCTTGTGCTCATCAGTCCCTTGCGTTCTGAACAGAACACATGGCGGCAACATTCCTCCATTCACTTCTATCATCAGCAACCCTCACAGCTTCTTCCCATGAAATGTGGGCCTAAAGCATGTTGTTTGCTTATAGAATTAACTTACAATCATCATGTTGCATGTCAGTAGAACTACATGCAAAAAGCAAAGCTAAGGTTAACGTCAGTTTACTCACTCGAAAGCGATGTCAGTGACAGTCGAGCCCAGGATTTGAACCCAGCATCTACTCATCCGCGGTCGAGTATCTTACCGACTTCGCCACTGGCTCCAGCCAAGTCACACTCAGTTCGTCCACATGGTACCGGATAGATAGCTGAGTTAGTAACTAACTTGCCTGAAACGCGGGAGACTAATGGTTCGAAACACCGACGTAACCTGTCTATCACTGTAACACTAGAACGATACCTAGCTAAGCGACATAGCTTTTCTCAGTATCAATCAAGTGGACGCTAGCATCATAAACAGAAAAGAAAATGTATTTTAAATCTTTATTCAAAAACCAGCTGTGAGAGGTACAATTATTCAGATGAAATAGGGCCTATAGCGAAAACAGAAAACTGAACGTAAATGTGGATGAGTCAAGGCTCAAAAAGGCTTGAAACAGTGGAGTCTTAACTGCAACACTGAAAACAACTACTAACACACAATTCTAATACACCACGTACATTAATTAATATAAGTATTCCAAACATAGGCGCCTATCAAATGTTGTATTGTTGTAATGCTATGCTGCTTTTTATCTACATTATATCGGCTTTCTCAACCGTCGCTCTGTTGCCTTGCGTATGGTACGGCACAAAATAAAAACATAATATTCTTTGTAGTTCTGGAGCCAGTGGCGAAGTCGGTAAGATACTCGACCGCGGATCAGTAGGTGCGTGTTCAAATCCTGAGCTCGCCCGTCACTGACATCGCTTTCGAGTGAGGAAACTGACGTTAACCTTAGCTTTTTAGCTTTTAGTGGCAATTTATTTTTAATAAGATAATGTTTGAAAGCCACAATATTTGTTGTTATTAATGGACAATATGTTTGCTTATGATATGGTGTGGGACAGAGAGGAGTGGAGAAGGTCCATTCGTATCCGGACCCTAGTTAAACTGAGTTTACAGGGAAGATAAAGATGAATGGACAATAGGGCATATGTTTAATACTAAAGTATTACTTAAGCTTATTAATTTGCTTTTTACTTGCGAAATATTTTCATTCTGTTTACTTTATATAAGTTTCTCTTTATTCCTTTCTGTTTATCTTCAGCGTAGTATTTTGTTTGCGAAGTATATTGGAATAAGTAAATAAAAACTGAAATGGTCGACTTATTAGTACTATCAAGGCCGTAACCTATGACCTCTTGCATTGTATATAGAAACAGCCGTTGAATTTAATATAAATAAATAAAAAATAATGATATGCTAGTTTCTATCCAACTACTCATGTCTTATAACATCTACATCTTCAGAGAAAAAGGATTTTAAATTCTATAACTATATATTGTTAGCGCCAAGGCTCCAGATATTCCTCTAGAATTTTCTCAAACGAACGGAAACGTTTAGGCCTACTCGTATCCCGTCCCTAAATAAACTGGGATTCAAGGGAATCTGAAAATGATGATATATCGTGCGAATATTGGAGGAAAATAGATGGTAAGGCATTTGACTGATAATCAGGAGACCCTGGGTTTTGTTCCCAGCTACACCTTTATCTTAACAGACCACTAGTCGTGAAAACATAACATCTTTCGCATAGAATCATCAAAATATTTATTTTTGCTCACATGGTTAACAACAGGCAGAGTTAATCTAATTCAACGTCCGTTTCTACAGCATAAGAAATCTCTTGTACTGACTGGAATTTCAACTCACAGCCTCCTAGTCAGCAGGAAAGTGAGCTATCAACTCAGACATCAAATCTTATATATTATATATATCTTATATATTCTATCAACTCAGACATCAAATCTTTACTATGTTAAACAAAATGTTACCTAACTACGGTGTTACAGTATTCTGTAGCATAGACGACAATTAGTAAACGTAGTTGTTCATCATCATCATCTTCCCTTGAATCCCAGTTTAACTAGGGTTGGGATACAAATGGACTGTCTCAAATCCTCTCAGTCCTACACCACACCGCCAGCCAATCCCCAATTTGAGACTTTTCTGTAGCAATTTCTGGAGCAAAGGCGCTCACCAACCGAATGCCCTTACTGACGTTGGTAATTGTTTTTCTTTGACTGAATTAAAACATCTGAGAGCTTAGGCTGTTTTTGGTAACCCTCATCCTGATGATTTGTTTAGTTTCTAGTTAAGTAAGCTGTATTTGTTGTTTATTATGACATGGAAAGCAAATCAAAGATTGAATGAATAAATAAAAAAACAAGATAACTCACATAGAAACTTTTTGGAAACATGATTCAGAGGAACAACATTTAAAAATATATCAAACTGCTATTATACACTACACAGTATATCAAAGACTTTCAAACAAACCAACAGGGTACAAATACTTTTATCATCCCAAAGGTTACAATCTTCACTAGCACTGCATAGATAGCGGTATTAAGTGTATCTATTTTAACAACATAACAGTAGATATAAGAGATAACTTACCAAGAGATAAAACTATGTAAGCCATAAAATGAGCTGATTTTTTTCAAATTCTCCAATAACCTTTTAAGAGGTCATAGCTATAAGTTGTTTAACCATAGCGTAAGGACAGACTTAGGAAAGTTTTCTTTTTCTCCAAGGGTGATTGATAAGTGTTACTCTTTGAGTGAGGAGGTTGTGAATGCAGTGTCTGTGAATAGTTTTAAAAATGAGTTGTTGTAATCATGTATGATGGGGATTGAAATAAGCCCTTGTCTTTCTTCCCTTTTTCATGCTACCTAATTTTAAAGAAAGAATGGAATAACGAAAGATGGTAGCAGTTCTGGTAAATTTTCGTAAAAATGAACTATCCTTTAAAATTCGTAAGTTAATGGACATTCTACACAATAGTGTTGAAATAATGGTGGAAAATGTTTCCTTCATGTTTAACAGTATAGACGCCAAGTCGTACTTCAGCATTGCTTGGCTCTGCAAACTATTATGCTCAAACTCGTTTTAAATTACACAATCATGTCATAGATACAGATACAGGGCTAAAATCACAAGTCTACAATAGCCAATGTTAATAACATTTATTTATGTACAAGAGAGTTAGTAAAGTTCATTTAGTTACTGTTCTATCAATATACTACAAATTAGTGCGATTTAAGCAAAAATGCTCAGTTCATGATTAAATTTGTAGCATTTTGATTAAAGCACTTCTAGTGTAAAGATAGTATAACTTAAACTATTAAATTATGTTTAAGGCAGAGTATGCCTAATACTACATCAAAAAGCAAAATAGCAACATAAATACCTATACAATGATGATGCTGTTTAACACATTATAAACACATACAAATATGTCAGAAACACAAATCTACTACAAGTAAACAATATCACAAATACTCAAACATAAATCACACAGGGTTACTACAGCATGTTGTAAGATCTGAAGCCAATGCAGTATATTAACACAGAACCTGCAGGCACAGCTTCAAGGCACTAAATGCAACACATTGGTACTCATTAATCCCACACGTAACTAGGTGTACGATGGTGCATCAGCTAAAGCTTGGATTTAAAAGTGAGTTAATTATATCTTAATATATAGTGAGTTATAGAACGAGTTCGACATCTAGCAGAAACCATTCAAGATTGATGGCTCACTCAAAGTCTAAATACAAAGAATACATTTATTTGGGGTTTTATATTTAATGACCAAGATAAACATAAACTGGTTTCCAGAAAAGAGCTGTAGTAGTTCAAAGGTTTTAACAGGTATAGTTTCCAGCACATAGTCTGTAGTGGTTAAAAGGTTTTAACAGGTATGGTTTCCAGAAAAGAACTACAGTGATTGAAAGGTTTTAACAGGTATGATTTTCAGCACAAAGCCAGTAGAGGTTGAAAGATTTTAACCCGTGCAGGGATTAACCATCAAATATAGGATAGCGAGCTACACACAGATTTATACTTCAGTCATCTATCATACATGTAGTAGGCTCTCAGCGTATCCTAACATTAAACCGCCACTGCGTCCAGTGTGCGTGATGTTGGTGACGTCTCAAGCAGACAAGCAGCACTAGACTGTATAAGTTCCCTGGGTTGATCACCCACAGTTAATCTACAGTAACTACACATTTAGATGAGTATCATCTTCTTTCCCGGCCGTTGTTCTAGTTTTTACAGACTGCTTGATACCCTGCGTTTCTGGGAATTTTTTATATATTTTATTTATTTTAAATGTTTATTTCTATTTGTATTTGTCAGCGATTTGGTGTTGATGCTGAAATAAACACACATCTCTCTCTCTCTCACATTTACTACTAATCAGATATTACAACGACCTCAAAAGTGGTACAAAGAACAAACATTAGTCAACATTAAGTTCACCCAACATTGCGAGAGAAAACACCTTAAAGTAATCATTAATCTTTTCTTTTCAGCTAAGTGTACAGTGCAATACTAGCTACTCATCAGTACAATAATCGTGAATACAAAAAGCAAGATGTCAGTATCTTCATAAAATGTCTATTGCTATTCTAAATCCTACACCAATCTCACAACATAATTCGTTGCAACACAGGGAATACATAAAACTTCCGAAGACTTTACTTCAAATCAGCTAAATCAAGCCTCCATGATCGTTACGTTCATATAGTAAAAAGATATTTAGAGTAAATGCACAAAAAATACATAATACACCGATAAAAAGCAAAATACAAATATGTACATAATTAGATTAACTACGAATTACACGTCAATTAGCTGTTAAAAGCATAAAAACACAAGTCTTCAAATATCTTGCAAGCAGTGGCAGAGTAATCACACATGTATACAGGCAAAACAACACTGTAAATTATTGCAGCACGAGAGAGTATAAATATAAGAATGGCACCCTTCAATCCTTCATAACTCCAATGATTGTACCAGGTATCTCAAAGGATACACACACACAGATGCACATACAGGCACACAGACACAAGTGCACACACAGATATCACATAGAGTGATGGGATAAGACATATAGAGGAAGATTTGTTGTTGCCTAGCCTACATTATGCAGAACTCAGAGTAGATTGAGATTAGAATTCTTCTATAAACTGGTGTTTCAGTATGTCACGGTGTCTAAGTGTCTGTTTGTCTAGGCGACTGTGCGCCTGTTTGTCTATGTGTCTATGCATCAGTGTCTCTGTGTGTCCATGCATCAGTGTGTCTGTGTGTCTGTGCATCGGTGTGTCTGTGTGTCTATGCATCAGTGTGTCTGTGTGTCCATGCATCAATGTGTCTGTGTGTCTGTGCATCAGTGTGTCTGTGTGTCTGTGCATCCCTATGTCTGTGTGTCCATGCATCAGTGTGTCTGTGTGTCTGTGCATCAGTGTGTCTGTGTGTATATCAGTGCATGACAGTGGCTAAGTGTGTGCATGTATGTCCTCAGCATCAACAACATACACACACACGTACACGCACACATACGCGCACACATACAGTACCATGAATGATACCTAAACACGTTTATCTTAGCAGTGTATCAAATATATCACAGCTAGACACCCAGTATATGTTATCATGCCAGCAAGTATGTGCATGTGAGTCTCTATAGCCAAATTCAGTTCCATCTGTGACACAATGAAATCCTGCATAACGCCGCACGTATGCGTGTGCATGCACTTGTGTAACTGTGTAGCAATTGAAATCCTGCACGACGCTGAATGTATGTGTATGTGTGCGTACATGTGTGTAGATGTGCGTGTATGTGTTAGTGTGTATCTCTATCTTGATACAACTGTGTAGCAATGATATCCTGCATGACGCTGCACGTAGGTGTATGTGAGCGTACGTGTGTGTGTATGTGTTAGAGTGTATCTCTAACTATCTTGCTACAACTGTGATACATCTATATATATATGTGATATAATATCTGGATACACATGATGCTGCATGTATATGTATGCATGCGTATATGCGTGTAGCTGAATCTCTAACTATCTTGATACAACTGTGTAGCGATGATATCACTAGTTGACACTGTCTGACATGCCACCGTTGCAAACTTCTTCACCCCCTTATTCGTCTCCCCAGACCCCGCCCCCTTCCCGCCAATCTCTCCCCCGCCCCGCCCACCATTCACCAAGGCTCCACCCATTCCTAGCACCATGCTGTCTTTGCTCCCGCCTCCAAACTCTGGCACATACTTGAGATCGCTCAGCGTCGCAGCACTCATCTCGTAATTCTCCGGCACGTACGTAACGCTCGCCCTCTTCTGTCGTTCCTCCTCGGACTTGAAGTTCCAGATCGGCACGACGCCGGCTCCACTCAGCTCGGCGTCGCCAAAACTACTGGCTCCGCCTCCAGCTGACTTATGGCTGTCTAGCTGCGGTAGAAACTCGTTCATCTCCGCATCGATGCTGTCAGAGACGTTAGATCCCACGTCTGACCCCGCCTCCCCGCTTAGCTCCTCCCCCTCTCTCCACACGCGCGTTGCTCGCCACTTGGCTCGGCTGGCTTTGTGAGCCGGCACGGCGCTGAAACAGAGCACCTCCCCGACATGATAGTACTTCTGCAGGTCGTCCATCTGCTGCCTCATGATCGACCGGTCAAAGAACACGTGCTCATGCTCTCCTAAGTCTATTATCCCCCACAGCTTGGCCACGTGAAATATCTTCCCTTTGCCTTCGTTGACCCGATTAGATCCGTCGGCGGCTACGAGGGGCGGTGGACCAGCCGGACGGCCCTCGTTCAACGGCCGGCTGCCGGTGATGATGACGCTCAGTTTCGCGTTCTTGACGAGATCAACCGTAACAGAGCCATCCCAGTCGTCCCGTACCACGGGCGTCATGCTGAAGATAGCCGCGCTCTTGCGCAGGAAGTTCTCGAGGTAGCTGCGGGACGAGCCGATGGTTGATCGGATGCTGTCGCCGGCCTGGGACACGAGCGAGAGAAGAGAGGAGAGCTCAACCGGTCCCTGCTGCTCAAGCGTGTCTTTCACGTACATCACAGCCTTGTACTCGTTAGCCGTCATCGTCACCGGCGCATCCGGCTTAGACCGAGCCGGCTGCTGCAGTATGTGATTCTTGTCGCCGAATGAGTGCGAGCGGTGTAACGACCCAGACGACGAACTGGTCTTGTTTAGGTTCTTGCGCTGGGCGGGTGGGGTTTTGGGCGGAGGAACGCTTTGATTGGCAGTGTTACCCTCGCCGGGAAGATCAAAAGTTATTCGTTTCGTTGCGGAGGAAGGTGTGGTAGCGGGGACCAGGCCTTCTCTCAACGCCACCAGATCTCCCTGGACCTCAAAGATGTGCATGTGACGCAGCAGGAAGCTCCTAAACTCCAGCTGCGGCCCCACGACGTTCCTGATCTCGGCGGAGGTCTGAGAGAGATGACCCGCGAGACTCTTTACCGGCACCCAGCGTTCCTCCCGCCGTCCCAGCTGACTCTGAAAGAACTGCACCGCCTCCATCTCCATCGAAACGTCCGGAAGACTCCGGCGTGACTCCGTGCCGCTGCCTGCTCCGTTACCGCCAGCTCCTGCTTCGTCCTCGTCATCTTTACCGTCACAAAGCGACACCATGTTGCCGCGGATTGTGAACAGTGATGGGTACTTCTGCAGGAACTGCTTGAGACCGCTCTCGTTGCCTCCGGCGGCTGTTCTCATCTCAGCCGTGAAGTTGTTACTGCCGAACCGCCCGGCTAACTGAGAGATAGTGAGCGGCCCGGCGCTGTTCATCAGCACCTCGAGGAAGTATAACATGGCCTTGTGGCCCGGTTCGTCTGACATCTCGTTGATAGCCGCTCAGCGTAGCGAAAATATTTACAAAGAAAGTTTATCGGCCGTCGATCGGTTGAAACGAGATATCGAAACGTTAGAAAGATTGACCTTCTGTCAGTTGTTGCTGCTGCCACCTGGTGATGGAAATGAAAATGTAGAAAGACGAAATTCTGTTGTTAGTATGTGCTTGAGAAAGCTCTGTCGATAGAGACAGATGGAGGGATCACGTCGAAATGAAAGCGAAGTTGAGTGTAGCACATACAGGAGCAGCAGCAGCTGTTAGGCAGCTTTCAGCTAACAGAGGTCAAGAGGTGGTCGAATATACACCTGAAAATACACAATAACATACAACAACAATAACATACAGCTTTAAGGAAAGGCTAAGGCTAAGGTTAACGTCAGTTTCCTCACTCGAAAGCGATGTCAGTGACGGGTGAGCCCAGGATTTGAACATACTGATCCGTGGTCGAGTGCCTTGCCGACTTCGCCAATGGTTCCAGCCATTTAGACTCTTTGTCAGAACAGTGGTCTGCCAATTCACAGGTTCATGGCAGAAATGCATAGTCAGAGTTTCTTTTCACACTCCATATATCAGCAAGTTAATTTAACATAAGATATAATTTATATTCTGAGCATAGTGTTCAAAACACTATGTGTTCCCCTTGTTAAGCACGGTTATGGTTGGGCCACTGCAGAATAGGGCAACTGCTAACAAGCTGCCGCGTGTATGTAAGAGGCGACTAAGGCAGAAGATGAGGAAGGCAGAGGGGTTCCACCTCACTAGGATTTTTTTTACAAAACGATTAAAAGGCAGTTAATCCATTATAGAGCTGAGGATGTCAAAGCGAAACCACCTCAGAAAAAATATTATTCCCAAGCTATAAGCTACATTAAAGTGAACGCCATTCCCCTAGCTTTCATTTACTCTCAAATGCATTCCCCTGCTAGGGGCCCATGTTATGTAGTGAGAGATCTGTAAATACATTACACAGAGCCCGAAAAATGTTGACCCTTCTCCTAGCTCTCAAATCCCGATTAACCACAGGTTAGTAGGAATATGATTGTACCGTGGACTTGTCATACAGTCGAACGCTAGAACTTGAGACACAGAGAGAGAGAGAGAGGGAGAGAGAGAGAGAGAGAGAGAGAGAGAGAGAGAAAAATTGATTTATTTTGTAAAAAAATGCATATTTATATATATGCATTTATTTTACAAAAAATCAGCTATTATCGGATATTATTTATTAATATTATAAGTTTTAGTAAAAATACATTTGCACCAAATATAACTGATATGAATTTATTAACATTTTTAATAAATATCTAATACAGTTTTCAAGTAGATATTTATTTTAATAGTTTTGATTTAGTAGCCAGCATAATTGATATGCATTTATTAAAAATACTCTATTAATATCAGATATATTTTATATGTATTTATTTAAAATATTCTAATATCCAATTTACCTTTTAGTTTATGCATTTTTACGCATTTATGAAAAATACTTCATTAAATGTAGCACATTTATATAGTTTTATATGGTATTTATACATTTTTGTAGCAAATGTGGCACACAGTTTTGACGCATTTATAACAAATACTTAATAGACAACATCATTTATACCTAATTAAATTAGTAGACATATTTAAATTGTTTATGAACAAATTGTGATTTAACGCACGTTTCTTTGTGTAAGAAAGAGTTTATGAGATAACATTCCTAACTTTCAGACTAATTGATGCCAAATGGAATTACTGCGCAAACTTTTCACTTAATCATCGAATCAAATACCTCATCGATACTTCCGAATCAGAATTCAATCCACGTATGGTTAATTCGTGCGGTGATAAGTAAACAAATAATCGATAAAATCAATCGTCTAGTGATCGATTGATTGATAGATTTTTACCTGAATTTCTCTGCAAAGATTCTTCACGAAAGATTTTTGGCCATGTTGTGAGGTCAAGGCTGATGGGCGTGGCTACCTCGCTTATAACTCCGCCCACATGACGAAACTTTATTAGCTAATTTGACAACATTTATGCATCAAATAATAAACTAATGAAATTTGTATATTTAAAACGTTGTAATAGAGTATATAACATATAGTAAATTAAATTTATTTACAGATAAGTAAAAAATTTCCGAAAAAAACAGTACAAAACAAGTCTATGAAGGCAACAATTAACAGCAACAACCTTAGCACAAAAACGTGCTCTGTCGTCCACGACAACATGACACTAAGGCGTGTCGTCACTGTCGTGTACACACAACCGACATACGGAGTCAAATAGAAACTGATGAAACTTTGGACTGATTTTCTGGATTTGGGAATTCGCACCGTTTTTGGACATTCTTCTTTCTCATGGGCTTCATTTTGTATCAATAGTGCTCGATATTGTCATTGATGACTGTAGCACTCTAAGTGTTGTTATTGTTACTGTTATTACTGTTATTGATGAGCAGAATTAATTAAAATTCTTTTACCAGCTACCAGCTCGCTCATTATTGCCTCCATCTCCATGGTTAATTAATTATTACTTAGCCAAGTACACTTATCAAATGTCGATATTAGCAATCGTTCACCAAAACTTCACAGGCTTGCTCCTTCCACACCAGAGATCTGCGTCTTATACGACTATATCTTGCCCTTGAGACCGCTTCCACCATCGGTGCTGCTCTCGTGCAAACAAAACTGGACTACTGTAACTCCTTGTTTCTGAATATCCCAAGCTGTGAGATCGACAGATTGCAGTTCATCCAAAATTCCCTTGCACGTGCAGTCTTCCGCCGTTCTAAGCACTCCCACATGACTCCTCTCTTGAAGTCTCTGCACTGGCTCAAAGTCAGAGCTTAATTGGTTTGATATTAAGCCTAATTACAAGGCATGCAGCTTCTCTGACATACAATTAGTCAAACACTACCACTGGTAAAGGTTACATCTCCCACTAATTACAAGTGATACAGCATTCCTCTATGCAGTCATCTACTAGGTCCTCTAAGTTATTACTCTAGAGCGACCTAGCATTCCTTCTCGCAGTAAGCTCTCCAAGGGCCCCTTCCAGCACACTGCTCCTCAGATCTGAAATTCTCTTTTTTCCACTTTACGTACCCCGTCATCTTCTCCTGATCATCCTTTTCATCTGTATGAACAGTTTCATAGACGGTTGAATACTTTTCTCTTTGACCTCTCCTATCCAAGCATTGCACAGGAACAGAGACCAACACGTAAACCTTCAATCCATTAGTACCTCCCATCGGACTGAATTTCCGGATTTTGGGTTGCACCGTTTTTGGACCCCAAACTCTGCTCATCGGAATTTGGTACCATAATGCTCAGTGTTGTCAGGGACGACAGTAGCACTCAATTTTGATGTTGTTTTGCTACAACATAGAGAGCTCTCTATCTACAAAAAATTAATAATAGGCTATATAGCACAAGTGTTAAATTCTCTTGTTAAATTATATTACTTGCAGTGGCGGATCAAGGGGGGCCAGGGGGCCCGGTCCCCCCCTTAGGCCCGACGATAAAAAATTTTAAACTATACTTTCATTGTTTCTATGCAATTTCTAGGTGTAAATACATTTTAAGAGCGTTAGGGGGTTAGGAGGGGTACAAGAGGGAACTCGAACAGTCCAATACCTGAAATTTTTTCAAATATGGGCCCACTAGGGGCCCATATTTGAAAAAATGTTGACAGTTTCACAAAAAATGTTGACCGTTTCACTAGCTCTCAATTTTCACTTTAGCCATTGTGTAAGAGGAAAAAGGGTGTAAATAAAAAATGTGAACTCTCTCCCGGAACAGTGGTGCAAACCGCCTTGGCTGGGATCGAGTGGCTTAAGCCCCCCCCCCCCATCTTCCGCCAAAATTAGGTCACTTTTGCAATTGATCCAGATCCGCTGAGTTTCACCAGAGCCTCAGAGGTGAAAAAAATTAACCTACTTTTTCCTAAACAAATGTTGCACTTTAGGAATTTTAGGTATTCCTCTCACTTTAGTACGGGTATGAGGGACGGGGGGGGGGGGGTAAGATACGGGGATATACTCACTCTATGAGCCGAGAGCAGTATGCTGAAAAATTGTGAGCCCCCAACCCCACACAGCATTTTTTCTGGTTGCGTCACGTCCCGAAGATGGGGCGTAAGCAAAAATGTGTACACTGTCCTAAAAAAAATTTCGGGCCTCCCCCTTAAAAAATTCCTGGATCCGCCCCTGATTACTTGCATGTTAATTTAACAACTTAATTAAAGTTCTATAGAGATATAGGATCGTAATAGTGTCGACGATGCTGATGTAATGTAAATGGCCGTTAAAGAGTTATATTAACATTTAAATATATAGAATTTTAAAATAAAATCATTTAGACCGACTCATATATGCATGTAAGCTACAGCTGGCACATTGAATGCAGATCGGTATAATAATAATAATAATAAAAACAACAATAAAGTTTAATGTCCGCTTCCTCATCCAAGGATGATGTCAGGGACGTCCGCACAGCACACATCACTACAAATCAATTCACCCAGAACAATCTTCAAAAGAAATGTGCTGAAAAGTAAAGTCCTAAACGAAAGCCGGTCCGGTGATCAAAAATGGTAGGCCTATGCGTACAATTGATTAATGATGAACGCTCTAGTCCTATTCAAGCTAAATTTATCAATTCTTCAGAATTATATCCTGCTCAAATCATAGCCAGAAAGATTTGCTTTCTGGCTATGATTTGAGCAGGATATAATCAAATAAAGCAAAAAAAGCAAATTAAGCAAATTGGTTAGAAAGCAAATCTTTATAATGCTGTGGAGTGTTCGTACTTATTGAAAAGTAATTAATTCCTACAATAAATTAGTGATGAGCAATTGTCTGACGTTTTGCTTCAATCATTATATAGCAACTATCTTATCTTTCTTAAGTTTCTCTATTTTTGGTTAGGTGTCAGTGCATTTGATGTTTTAGAGTTCGAACAATAAAAATAAACATATATATATATATATATATATATATATATATATATATATATATATATATATATATATATATATACACACACACACACACACACACATATATATATATATATATATATACACAGCATCCACGGCACTAGTCAATGCGAGATAGAAATAATATATTCTAATGGCTTTAGAATGATGATGATGAAGATTCCAGATTGATGATGATGATGGCGATCATGAGCCAATACGAGATGAATTAGCAAGATTTCCATTGACTATTTAATAACTGCATACATTAAATAATAACTAAGATAGTCATTTCACTATATTACTGAACACAATGATAGTAAACCTGAAATGTTTTGCAATATCATTCTACAATTGACTTTATATCTCTACAATACTTTATTCGACTACCGCTTTACGAAACTGATGGTGATAAAGACAGTGACAGTGTTAATTAAATGTCTCTCATCAGCAATAACAGAATAACTTGATAATCATACACCAAGCAGTCAAACGAGAAATAAAAATCGCAGTGGTTAGGATGTACACGGTGACAAGGTCTTGGAATAAGAAGACTTGTGGAAGGACTTATTGTTATTGTTGAATAGACTTTAAAAACAAAGTAATTGTAAATCTTATTTAACTTTTTTAACTATCCCTAACCCTAACCCATACCCTTTACCCTAATCCTAAACATATTCCTAGGAAACTAAAAAAATTAGTAAAACTTCAAAACATAAAAGTGACTCCAGCCAGACTAGAACTCCGAACCCAATGATCTAAAGAGTAGCATCTATACCAGTAAACCATCGAGGCTTCCGGTTGTATGCAGTTGAATAGATGATGTCAACATATCGTACTAGAAAATCTTAATCCTATACGTCCTCCCACAAGTCTTCTTATTCCAAGACCTTGTCACCGTGAATATCCTAATCAATGCGAATAAAAATATCGGGAAGGGTAGCGAGGGAATGTACACAAGGAGTGAGATCATTTGCTGTAGGTAATGATATCTGGATCGTCAGCTATAAGCTCTCCTAGCGTGGCCTGGGATATACCTGAGCATATAAACAATTCATCATCATCATCATCATTATCATCATCATAGCAATCATCATCATCATCAGCATCATCACTATCATCATCATCATCATCATCGTTGTCAACATCATCATCATCATCATCATCAACATCATCCTCATCATCAACATCATCATCCTCATCATAATTATAATCGTCATCATCATCATCATCACCATCTTACCATTAATCACAGTTTAAC
This sequence comes from Enchytraeus crypticus, assembly GCA_905160935.1. NCBI lineage: Eukaryota > Metazoa > Annelida > Clitellata > Enchytraeida > Enchytraeidae > Enchytraeus > Enchytraeus crypticus. The sequence goes on from CAJHZI010000624.1 coordinate 90,942, forward strand.
CAGGGTCGGGACACGAATAGATCTTCTCAAATCCTCTCTGTCCCAACACCATATCAGTCGCCATCATCATAATTAATCTAAGTAAACATAGTAAATCACTGCTACACTATTCCGTCTTCTACAGTTACAACAAATGTAGTCCTAACTGTAAATATGAATCAACTATTTGAACTGTTTTGAATCAAATGTTTAAATCAACTGTTTAAATCAACTGTTTGAATCAACCGTTTAAATCAACTGTTTGAATCAACTGTTTGAATCAACCGTTTAAATCAACTGTTTGAATCAACTGTTTGAATCAACCGTTTAAATCAACTGTTTGAATCAACTGTTTGAATCAACCGTTTAAATCAACTGTTTGAATCAACTGTTTGAATCAACTGTTTAAATCAACTGTTTGAATCAACTGTTTGAATCAACTGTTTGAATCAACTGTTTGAATCAACCGTTTAAATCAACTGTTTGAATCAACTGTTTGAATCAACCGTTTAAATCAACTGTTTGAATCAACTGTTTGAATCAACCGTTTAAATCAACTGTTTGAATCAACTGTTTGAATCAACCGTTTAAATCAACTGTTTAAATCAACCGTTTGTTTAAATCAACAATTGTTTAAATCAATTGCTTGAATCAATGGTTTTAATCAACTGCTTCTAATCAACTGTTTCAATTAACTGTTTTGAGTGAACTATTTTAAATCACCGGTTTGAATCAATCGTTTGAATCAATTGTTTTGACTTAACTGCTTTTAATTCACTATTTTTAATAACTGTTGAAATCAACTGCTTTGACTAAACTATTTTGAATCAACTATTTGAATCAGTTGATTGAATCAATGGTTTTGAATCAATTGCTTGACTCGTAATCAAATAGTTCAGCCTCAAGAACATCATTACAATATCACTGAACTGACTGCAGTGTCCAGGAATTTGAGTTCTGCACATCCCAATTAATAATAATACTACTACTACTACTAATAATAATAATAATAATAACACACATTATAGTGAAATTATCAACTACGTTGATATCTATCACTTATAATATCACATGTTAAATCCGTTAGGTAATTTTGTCCATTTTCCGTGTAGCCAGTCCAGTGAATGTCCAAGATTTTACTCTCAGATCAGCGCGTCTGGGATTCGAACCCACGAGGGTTCAATTAACCTCAGGGTCTGTCATTTAAAACTTCATGATGTTATCTACACCTCTAACCACTGCGCTATTGAGACATTCAATAAAACAGAACAATAATAGAACATCAGATACACTGATATCAATAGACTACATATATATACTATATAGTGAAAGACAGACACAATGAGAGAGACACAAAGAGAAAGATGAAATAAAGTAAACACACATTTTAGTGAAATGATCAACTATGTTTTTATCTATATGTGCATGTGTACACCTTTAGTACTACATTTCTTAACCGTTAGGCAATTTAGTCCATTTTCGGTATAACCAGTCCAGTGAATGCCCGAGATTTTACTCTCAGATCAGCGCGGCCTGGAATCGAACCCACGAGAGTTAAATTCAGCTGAGGATCTGTCATTTAAAAGGGAAAGAGATATATTCTTCTAAGAGACAAAATCTTTATATAATCTTAAACGACTTAGATTTTAATTGACCAAACGAGCACTGTTGAACATATATAGGGTGTCGCATAAGTTCGTATACCGTTTTCAAATTGCAGTAATTCGGCTAGTAAAGGTCGCATGTTCATAAAATTTCGTATTCGTGTATAATAGATGTGAATTAGATGTTGGTGCAAGTTTATTTTCATTAGACCTGGAAATGACGTCACACGGCGCTGTCGCGCAATGTGACCCATTTTCTGACTGGCGCAGCTAGAGACACGCTGTGGCTGCATGCAGCGCGTGCCTGGAAATTACCTGATGTTGTCGTCCAGGACCGCAGTCAAGGCTAATCAACGTGTCAATGTTATTGTTCGATGAGGCCGCGTATAATTTATAATATGGATAAAATTAAAATAATACAATTACGTGCACAGGCAGTAGTATTGGCTAAAGAAGGATATTCGCATAAATGTATTGCACAAAAGTTAAATCGGAGTAAGTGTTGGGTTACGAAGTGGGTAGGTCGAAGCAAATTTGACGAAAAACTAGTGGATATGAAACGTAGTGGACGTCCGAAGATACTGTCTAATACAGCCAAGCGTCTCATCCAATCCGCAAAATACAGACGTGGACAGAGTTTGTGCCGTATTTCAAATCAACTGAAAATTCGTAATGAACGTGCTTCTAAGGACACAATTCGCAGGTACATGGTTAATGACCTAAAGTGGAAGAACTGGCGTCGCAAAAAAATTCCACTGTTGACTGATGCTCACAAGGTGAAACGTATTAAGTTTGCGCGTGATCATCGTAATTGGACTGTTCAGGATTGGTCAAATGTTCTGTTTACTGACGAGTCACCCTTCAAAGTGTTTTACATACCCAATCCCAAGAACGACACTGTGTGGGGATCACAGGAGAGTAATGTTCCTCCCGATGCTCAAATGAAGTTCAGTCCCTCGGTTATGGTTTGGGGCGGAATGACTGCACACGGATTAACGAGTCTGCACTTCATTCCGAACGGTACACGACTTAACTCGGATTATTACATTGTAAACATACTGGATAAACTCGTCAAGCCAGCGTTTCAAAGAATCGTAACCGGCGGCAACGTTACTCGAGTAAAGCTGTTCAATGACAATGACCTTGGCATCTTTCAACAGGATGGTGCAAGATGTCATACATCAGCCAAAACAACAAGATGGTTGGAAGACAACATTCCATCGTACATTAAGCCGAAGGACTGGCCACCGAACTCTCCAGACCTTTCTCCTATCGAGAACCTGTGGAGTATTCTGTCGTTTAGTGTCTACCGCGATCCAGAGCCCACGAATGTTGTGCAGCTGAAACGTCGTCTACAACAAGCTTGGAGATCAGTGAAAGTGGAAATACTTCAGACACTAATCAAATCTATGCCGGATAGAATACTCGCTGTCATTAAGCAAAAAGGAAATACTATAAAATATTAGTTTTTGCGAAAATGTGACGTCATTCAGAAAAATTTCAGTTTCTACTTAATTACTTGTACGATTACAAATTAAATTGTACCCATATATTTTATTTATCGTGTCTACATACTGTCCAAATTTGGTTTAAAACGGTTAAGTAGTTCCAGAGTTAATGCAATTTGAAAACGGTATACGAACTTATGCGACACCCTATATTATAGTTTTATCCATTCTCACATAACTTACTGCAACATTATGTGGGGCTGTGCATCCATTTCTGCTCTAAAAGAATTATTTGTCCTACAAGACGTGCAGTTAGAATTATTAATAATTCTAATTATTTATCTTATATGTCTCCAATATTCTCCTAATCCCATATAGGCCTACGCCTCTGGCTCTTTTATGTTAGCCTCTTTTGTATTGTTATTTGTTCATCTAACTACATGCATGTTCCTATTATTAATCTGTGCTATGATCAACAAATAAACGATACTAAAGGATATAAGCAGAATACAGACCCAGCATGAGTATAACTATGCATACACACACAATAGAGTATATCTATACATACACAATAGAGTATATCTATACATACACAATAGTGTATATCTATACATACACAATAGTGTATATCTATACATACACATAGTGTATATCTATACATACACAATACTGTATATCTACACATACACAATAGTGTATATCTATACATACACAATAGTGTCTATCTATACATACATCACACACTATATAGTGAAAGAGAGAGACAAAGAGAAGAAGAGAGAAATAGATACAGACGCAGAATACAGACCCAGCTTGCAGCAAATGTGATCATGAGTGAATTGTCCAGTGAGGAAAGGCTCCAACCTTGACCTTAGGCTAGACCCCTCTCCCTCTTCTGTAGGGCCAGGCTCAGCACCGTGATTGGTCAACGATGCTTGATTGACAGGCTTAATGAGTTGTGGGTGTGTCAGTAGGATTGAGTACTTATGAATACGTCGTATGAAACTTTTAAGTAACCCAAACTGTATTAACCTCCTGAATAAATACAATATAGTTCCGTAATTACACTGTATTAATCCCTGCACAAATACAATACATTCATATAATTGCACTGTGTTAACCACCTGTATAAATACAATACAGTTCTGTAATTACACAATATTAACCACCTGTATAAATACAATACATTCCTATAATTACACTGTATTAACCTCCTGTATAAATACAATACAGTCCTATAATTACACTGTATTAACCTCCTGTATAAATACAATACAGTCCTATAATTACACTGTATTAACCTCCTGTATAAATACAATACAGTCCTATAATTACACTGTATTAACCTCCTGTATAAATACAATACAGTCCTATAATTACACTGTATTAACCTCCTGTATAAATACACTACAGTCCTATAATTACACTGTATTAACCTCCTGTATAAATACAATACAGTCCTATAATTACACTGTATTAACCTCCTGTATAAATACAATACAGTCCAGTTTTTATTTTTACAACCTCCTGTAAAAACGCAATCTAAATACACTTTACTTACGAACTTTCCATTGGCTGGAGCCAGTGAAGTTGGTAAAATACCCGACCGCGGATCAGTACATGCAGAGTTCAAATCCTGGGCTTGCCCATCACTGACTACGCTTTCGAGAGAAGAAACTGACGTTAACATTAGCTTTACCGGCTTTACAATCAGCATACATTTGCACAAATACGCAAATATATACAAATACACAAATGTGTACAAATGCACAAAAATGTGTACAAATACAATTATTAATAAATTTATTTTGTACTATTACTGTAAATTATAATTTACAGTACACTGATTAGAAGCGAAACCAATAATAAATATATTTAGAGAGAAGAATAGACAACAGATAAAATGATATTGCAAAATAATAGAATTGAAATACAAACAATTAAAAGACAGACAGTATGGAAATGAATAGTGATATCATATCATATCATATCATACATAAGGTCTATGCAGTGATATAGTGATATCTTACGTGATGTCTATGCAGTGATATAGTGATATCATACGTGATGTCTCTGCCAGTGACATCATATCATACGTGATGTCTATGCAGTGATATAGTGATATCATAAGTGATGTCTATGCAGTGATATAGTGATATCATACGTGATGTCTATGCAGTGATATAGTGATATCATACGTGATGTCTATGCCTGTGGTGGTAGGGTTGTATTTCATACAGAGAGACTTTATCGTTGAGTCAGCATTCATACCACAATACAGCTGCAGAATATCCGTGATACTAGGTGTGATATCTACACATATACACACATATTCACAAACACATACACAAACATACACAAACATACACATACACACAAGCACATAAATAGAACAGTAAAACTGTAACCAGTGATACTAGGCTTATTATCTACCCATACGCACAGATATACACACATACACAAACACATATACACAGTATACACATATACATAAGTAGCACAGCATAACTGTAACCAGTGATACTAGGAGTGTATCTACACATACACGCACACACATACACACTTATAGACCATACTAACAAGCACATATGTATAGCACAGCTGTAGAACATTTGTTATACTTGGCGTGGCATATACACGTACATACACACACACATACACAAATACATACACAGACACCTACAAGTACACAGCATAGTAGAGCTGCAGAATAAAAGTGAAACACACCTGCATTGATAGCGACATGTTTAACACAGAGTTGCTGAAGCTGTGTTTCACTGAACAGTTTCTGTAGACCTTCTGTTGTCATGTAAACGTCACCGTACTCAAATATAGGCACCACCATAATTAGGCCATAGTTCCTGTCAATCAAAAATTTCTAGGTCACACTTCTAACCAATAACAATTATCTAAGTCGTGTTTTAAGCCATTAATCCAGTATATTAAGTCTAACTACAGATCTGTCACACTTTGTTTTACTATAGGAAACAAGTCTAACTACAGATCTGTCACACTTTGTTTTACTATAAGAAACATGTCTAACCACAGATCTGTCACACTCTGTTTTATTAACCACAGATCTCTCACACTATGTTTTACTATCCACAGATCTCTCACACTATATTTCACTAACCACAGGTCTCTCACACTATGTTTTACTATCCACAGATCTCTCACACTATATTTCACTAACCACAGATCTCTCACACTTTGTTTTAATAACCACAGATCTCTCACACTTTGTTTTACTAACCACAGATCTCTCACACTTCGTTTTACTAACCACAGATCTATCACACTATGGTTTACTAACCACAGATCTATTACACTATGTTTGACTAACCACAGATCTGTTACACTTTGTTTTACTAACCACAGATCTGTCACACTTTGTCTTACTAACCACAGATTTGTTACACTTTGTTTCACTAACCACAGATCTGTCACACTTTGTTTCACTAACCACAGCTCTGTTACACTATGTTATACTAACCACAGATCTGTTACACTTTGTTTTACTATGCTGATATCGACGTCAGCCTCCACAGCTATTCGTCCCACGTGACTCACACCATCAATGTACGGCAGCACCTACACACACAACACACAACATACAACATACAGCACATAACATACAACATACAACACACAACATACAACACACAACATACAACACACAACAAACAACACACAACATACAACACACAACATACAACATACAACATACAACACACAACATACAACATACAACACACAACACACAACATACAACACACAACCTACAACACACAACACACAACACACAACATACAACAGTTGCTAAAGTTTGACATTTTCTCTTCATGATCTCTAATAATCTCCGAACCCCTAAAATTTATTCCGGGCACCGAATAAGCCACACTAATATGAATGTAACATAAATGTTGTGGGTTATCTTTTGCCTATAACCAATGGTCCTGGATCACAGATCGAACTAGACTTTCTTTCCTATTCATTTTAGAATATATGGCAGAAATTTTTGAGCCTTTGCGCTCACCAACCGAAAGCCATTTCTGACGTTGGTTTCGATCATAGCGTTTTGTCACCTTTTGCGACCTGTTCAGTCTACGGTTGGTCTATTCTTCATCAGCCCAGACACAACATGAGTAAAATTAGAATAATTAAAATGTTACAAATTCTAATCATTTAACAACGAGTATATTAATATGAGGACAAAGGTTGGAGTAATTTATTTATTTGTCTGCATAGTTGTACACATGACATGCCCATGTGTTACAGAGCATTCTTGAATAGTTTCTGTTTTGCAGTTTTCGTTATTTCCTCTTTCCTCTCCGTGATTATTGGTAATCCTTTTACTAGGGCTCTGATGGCAGCCAGCGTAGATTAAAGAATAGCTTTCCAAGTTCCAACATCCTGCGGATATTATCATTCAAAGCTGTCAATGCTCCATATTGGCTGGAGCCAGTGGCGATGTCTGTAAGATATTTGACCGCGGATCAGTATGTGCGGGGTTCAAATCCTAGGTTCGCCCGTCACTGACATCGCTTTTGAGTGAGGAAACTGACGTTAACATTAGCTTCTATTTTATCATCAGAGGTGATCACCCATACAAGTATTGATCAGGCCCGACAGAGCTTAACTCTGATAGTGCCCAATTTGAAGCTTTATTTGACTTGCAGCCAAATCAAGTTCGCTAGATTCCACCCTAAATTTTCGAGACAGCTGTACAAAAACACACATCTCTTCCCATTATAGACCTTTTTCATCTTACCCGACTGGTTTTTTTTTATCACCGGACCGGCACCGTTAAGAAATTTCTTTCTTTCTCTTCAGCATATGTTTTTCAGATCATTTGGGGTGAATCGATTTGCGATGACATGTGATGGAGGGACGTCCCTGACATCATCCTTGCAAGACGAAACGGACGTTAAACCTCTATCATTATTATTATTATTATTATTATTAAATCACAAATATTCAGTATAAACAGGCATAACTTCGTACTTGCTGTGTAGCTACGGGGAGTTTCTTGTAAGTCTCCGCCCATATGTCACTCAAGAGGATAGGAACATCCTCCTCCATCACCTTGGCTCCTTCCATTTTACCCGCCCCTCTGTTGTCATGAGTACCAGGTGTTGGCACGGTGCCAGGCTCAAGCTCTGGCACAGTGCCAGCTAATGAGTCATCGCCTGTGAGAGAGAATGAGTCAGTGGTTCCTCCCCACAGCTGAAGGTGGATAGATATACAGTCATCTACACATACATACACACATACAAACAGACACACATATAACATCACACATATAAATAAACACACACAAACACAAACACACATATAAACACACACACATATAAACAAACACACAAATAAACAAACACACATATAAAAAACACACATAAAAATCACACATATACACAAACACACATACAAACAAATACACATATAAATACACATACAACAACACATACACGCAGTGCTCACACATTACAATCCACATACAGCTACACGCACAAAGACATATATAACCGCACATACAACCACACATACAACAAGGCATAAAATCAGTGACTATACATACAAAACTCACATGCATACCACATTGACAATCACATACAAACACACATACACAACCACTCAAAACAACACCAACACATAAAACCATACATACAATCACACATATACAACCACATATGCACAACTGCACATAAAACAACACATAAAACCACAAATTTAACAATTATGCATTCAAAGATTCTCCCAAAAAACCTATCCATACAATCTAAAACAAAAGTAAAGCTGCCTGCCTATGAACTGTTAGGCTACGTAATGACTCGAACGGGGACATAGGAGTTGCTATGTACTGATTGGCAGGTGACAGGACAGAGTAAGCGTGACTAAGTACTGATTGGCAGGTGATAGGACAGAGTAGGTGTGGCTACGTACTGATTGGCAGGTGACAGGACAGAGTAGGCATGGCTACGTACTGATTGGCAGGTGACAGGACAGAGTAGGCGTGGCTACGTACTGATTGGCAGGTGACAGGAGCCCGATGTGTTGAGATTGTCTCTAATGCTCGTCATTAGCTCCGGTAGCCTCTCCCTCGACTCACAGCGCGACAAAAACTCATCTTCTAGCTGCGCAACACACACATCACAATCATCCATGATGATATCTATCACTTTTAATACCACAAGAATATACTGTTAGGCTTGTTTGTTAACTATTTAATTACCCAGTCCTAGAAATGTTCACGATTTTACTCTCTGTTAAGCTCTGGTAGCTATGATGAGCTATATTAATACCCACATTCAGTAGTGAGATAATCCGCAATTTAAATCTCAAGCGTGGTGTAAACTACGGATTAGTCACAGTTTGGTATTCGTTAGGCTCTAACTTGGCTTTACAAATAATATCTTGATAAAATAATAAATCATTATCATCATCATCATCATGTCATCATCATGTCATCATCAATTTCATCATCAATATCATCACCATCATCATCGTCTTCCCTTAAATCCTAGTTTAACTAATTATTAAAATTACTAAAAATATTATTATTAGTTTAATTAATTATTAAAATGATATTACTTTAAATAATTTAAAGAGAAACTATTAAAATAGCCCAACTTATTTCAACAGATACGATTACCTTTTAGCACGCAAAACTAACACTATAAATTTCCCATTTAACATTAACTGATGACTAAATAAATAAATAAAATAAATTACAGATCAATTAAATAGATTTAACATTAAACAATGCCAACGTTAACTGCAGACCTCTAACGTTGTGAGGTATGAAGCCAGTTTACGTGCAATCATTTCACATTGCGTGAGTACAGCGTTGCTGGAGTCTGCGTCCATGACTAGACACATGTTAAATGTGAGTGCATTGCGAGCGTAGTGCGATCTCTCTATACACACAGGGCAGCCTATAACTCTGTAGCGCCCCACGTTACTGATCAATCAATCAATTCATAAATCAATAAATCAATTAGTCAGTCAGATGATCAGTAAATAATCAAGCCTCTTTCGAATTGATATAATCAATCTATCCTGACCATCTTTGATCACCTTTAGTTTAGGACCGTACTTCTTCTCAGCACATTTCTTTTGCAGCTTGGTCTGGGTGAATTGATCTGTAGTGATGTGTGCTGCTAGGGACGTCCCAGACATCATCCTTGGATGATGAAATGGACGTTAAACCTTTATTATTATTAATATTATTATTATTATTATTATTATTATTATTATTATTAGTCTATTTGTATCCCGACCCTAGTTAAGCTGGGATTAAAAAGAAGATGATGATGATGATGATGATGACTATTATTATTATTATTATTTTAGTTATTGCTAGTTTGTTTATCTCATTACATTTATGTTCCTATCGCTTATGTAATCCGTGCTGAGATTAACAAATAAACTATATGAAACTATAATAAAAAATCAATCAATTAATCCATTTATCAATCAGTACATCACATAATCATCCAATCATTCATTGATTCGATGATTCCTCAATCCTTGTTATTGATCAATTAAAGTGTGATCCCCATTACGTATCCATCAATCAAAAATTTAATCAACGAATCTTACATAACATTGTAGTGTTATGTAAGATTCCTGCATTACAGATTAACCCAAAGACTAACACAACAACAACTTACAAATTCCTAACACATTATTAATAATATAATCTATATATTAAGATAAAAGCTCTGAAAAGAAACACTATACAGGTAGACAAGTCATAAAGCATTACTAATATTCTAATGAAGATGAGTAAGAACAAAATAATTAACAAGAGCAAAACGAAGATTTACTAACACAGATATGATTCTGTTTTGTAGCTGAGACTTTGCTATGATATAGATGTGAACTGAGTCAAAGCTGTCTCGAGATATCACATCTTCTGGTACCTGAGTATTCACAGCACACAAATGCAGTGCATGCAAATAATGATATTCAAAGTTCTTGATAGATAGTTCAAAATAAACATGGAACATATTCTCTCGGTACTGGCAGGAGCCAGTGGCGATGTCGGTAAGATATTCGACCGCGGATCAGTATGCTCGGGGTTAAAATCCTGGGCTCGCCTTCACTGACATCACCACCTTCGAGTGAGGAAACTGACGTTATGTAATCAATGTAATATTAGAGCAGCTGAGTCAGACCTGGTACACAAGCTGAGGCCCAGCTGTTGGGTGAAACTGACTGTAGAAGATTGCTCTGATCTCCATGACTACCTAGCTTTAGAGATTGATTGATCAAATTTCAGTAGCAGGCTGCAAACTCTAGAAGCTGCTAAATATCAATCACAACTGAATAAATAAATATAAAATTAGGCATCAAGTCTTAGCATCATCTAAGGGATATGAGTTGAGCCAGTATTTGCAGGGTTTCTATTGCGGACTGATAGTTACATTAAATCCAGTGTAAACCCCGGCACTGATATGCTGTGCTGACAGGAAACTGACATTAAACTAGGCTTTAGCTAGTAGCCTTTAAATGACATTATACCTAAATCAATGAAAGAATATTAAAACAGCATATTAATTGAATTGCATTGAATATGTAAGTAAATAGATTTACTTAGAATATTAAGCGGCACGTTAACTTTAAGTTGGTCAAGCTGTAAAAGATCTCAATGGTAACCACAATATTTTGGTAATCGGAATGCATCAGTCACAAAATGATTACTGAACATATATACGCAAGCAGACATTTCTGAATCGTTGATCAGAGCCTTCTCTACCCTATGTGTGCAGCAAAGTGTCAAATGTCGATGAAACATTACAAAATATTTGTTTTAAACTTTTGTCAACTTTAGCACTCTGTTTATATTTACCTTTAAGAACTTGTTCCGTTGTCTTTCAAAATATGTCTTTCCTTCTTTCAAACACGGCATTGACCATTTTCAGTAACAGTGTGATTTTGAAAGCGTTCTATCGGCATCACTATCTAAACTTAAACGGTATTTCTTATATTATTGAAACCAATAAATGCAGATTAGCAGTATTTTACATTTTTATTATTCTACGAAGAAATTATTATACAACTAAGAGTAACAATATAGATTTATATAGGCTAAAGGGCAAAAAAATTCTTCAAAATGGCATAGTTTTTTAAAATGACACCACTAATGTTTAAAACGGGCACTGAAATTTGCCGTTGGAACAAAATTTGTTCAATTATTTTGCCATATATTCCTTAAGAAAAAGTGATGACCCTCTTTAGGCGCTCATCCGTTCATTGCGTTTCTTGAGACAATTGAAGCAAATCATTGGTGGACCAATCATGTTTACTGAGGGTGTAGCCATTTCATCAGATTGTAGGGACGGCAATTAATTTATCCCCAGTTCACATATTTTAAAAGAATCTGGTTGTTCAAAAATCTGCGCTAGGACAATTTTAAACGTCTAGCATAGTTATTGGAGTGATACAACCGTATCACTCCAATTGATTCATACAAAATACTGCATCTGTATTTAGCACCGGTTGTTGAATCATCATGTCGTTTGCTTGTCAACTTGGCATTGCTTCTATAGTGCTCGTTGTTATCGCTGTTTTTATCCAATGTAAAAGATAAAGTTAATGTTTACGTCCGTTTCTTCACTTGAAAGCGACGCCAGTGACGGGCGAGCCCAGGATTTGAAAGCCGTACATAAAAGTAAACATCCATTATAGTGAAATGATCAACTATGTTGATATCTATAACTTTTAATACCACGTGTTTAAACCATTAGGCAATTTAGTCCATTTTCCGTATAACCAGTCCAGTGAATGTCCGAGATTTTACTCTCAGATCAACGCGGCTGGGATTTGAACCGCGAGAGTTCAATTCACCTCAGGGTCTGTCATTTAAAACTTCATGACGTTACCCATACGCTATTGAGAAATTCAATGGACAATCATACTGATAAGCAGTCGCGTATCTTACCGAAAAGTTGTATATTTATTGAAAAAATAGTACGGCTACATGTGATAGGCAACTACAGATATAGCCTAACAGTCACTGGCAAGTCGTTTCATCTCCTCTCAGAGTAAGAAACGTATAGTTACCAACTACACTGATCATTCTATACGGTAATTATAACAATAACAACAACACCCATTATAGTGAAATGATCAACAATGTTGATATCTATCACTTTTAATACCACATGTTATATCCATTAGGCTATTTAGTCCATTTTCCGTGTTGCCAGTCCAGTGAATGTCCGAGATTTTACTCTCAGATCAGCGCGGCTGGGATTCGAACCCCCGAGAGTTCGATTCATCTCAGGGTCTGTCATTTAAAACTTCATGACGTTATCTACACCCTTAACCATTGCGCTATTGAGACATTCAAATATTCAAATATCGTATAAGGTAATCAACGTCAATCAACCGGTATGTTAAAATTTTCTATATCATTGACATAAAACTGCATGGTGACTGGGCAAGGGGAGATAAATATTTAGTTTAAAGGAAGTTCTAGAACATGCTTCAACAGTGAATAGCTATAAATTATATTACTAAACTGGACTCACACCAAAATCTATTTTGATAGAGTAAACATTAGAATCAGCCATGCCTTATAACTGGGAGGGAGGGAGGGAGAGAGAGAGGGAGAAAGAGTGAGAGAGAAGACTTAGACATAGAAAGCCATGCATATATTTACATCCTTAAATAACACTCTAAAAAAGCAGAACTTAAAAATATGAATATACATGCACGTGTATGTTCCTAATAAATATAATTAATCAGACGCTAGGTTATTTAAAATTGCAGTCAGGCAGCAAAGAAAAAACTTCCTAAGAAATACAAAGAACAAAACATAAGAAATACGAAGAACAAAACTTCATTTAATCATTTTTTGACAAATTTTCGAGCAATATAATCATTTGATAAACTGGCCGATTTATTAATCCTTCAAGAAACCAGCCAGTAAATAAGTTTAACACTTCAAAAATCGATCAATCAATGAAGCAATTAATCAAACAACCGATCAATTAAACCATTAATAGCCAATAACCAATCAATCAATTATATCAATCAGCCAATCACTCAAGCAGTTCAACAACAGACGTTTATTTCCCTATAAAATTACTCAGTTGACAACTAACTACATCGTCCAATCAGAACACAGCTAGCAATGTCTCATACACGTGGCATGACATATAAACTACATCGTCCAATCAGAACACAGATAGCAATGTCTCATACACGTGGCATGACATATAAACTACATCGTCCAATCAGAACACAGCTAGCAATGTCTTATACGCATATAAACTGTCAATAGTAACTATACATCAACAATTCTTCATTACACAACAGACTACGGCAAGCTTAAAGTAGGTTTCAGAAGCACAACCAGCTCTTGAACAACGAGGAAGTTGAATCATATCCATCAGAGTTCATATGCAAAACCTTTAAGTTGTTTCGTCTTTGGTATAGTCGTAGAAAATTGCAAAAAGCTCATTATCTGGTACACATCACGCTTGACAAAGCCGCAGATCTCTGTGGCGGAGCAGTTGACGTAACGTAATAAACTAGCAGACAGTTTCAACGAGAATTCATCTCTTGTACGGCATTAGTAGACAATAAACATAACGGTGCACAAGTGTACGTAGAATTGTAGCGACTGAAGGTGTGGGGGTGAGAGTCTAGTGAGCTCTATTGTGTGTGGAGGATTCTGTAGCTAGAGTGGAGAGAGAGTCTAGTGAGCTCTATTGTGCATGGTGGATTCTGTAGCTAGTGTGGAGAGAGAGTCTAGTGAGCTCTATTGTGTGTGATGGATACTGTAGCTAGAGTAGAGAGAGAGTCTAGTAAGCACTATTGTGTGTGGTGGATTCTGTAGCTAGAGTGGAGAGAGTCTAGTGAGCACTATTGTGTGTGGTGGATTCTGTAGCTAGAGTGGAGAGAGTCTAGTGAGCTCTATTGTGTGTGGTGGATTCTGTAGCTAGAGTGGAGAGAGAGTCTAGTGAGCACTATTGTGTGTGGTGGATTCTGTAGCTAGAGTGGAGAGAGTCTAGTGAGCTCTACTGTGTGTGGTGGATTCTGTAGCTAGAGTGGAGAGAGAGTCTAGTGAGCTCTATTGTGTGTGGTGGATTCTGTAGCTAGAGTAGAGAGAGAGTCTAGTGAACTCTATTGTGTGTGGAGGATTCTGTAGCTAGAGTGGAGAGAGAGTCTAGTGAGCTCTATTGTGTGTGGTGGATTCTGTAGCTAGAGTAGAGAGAGAGTCTAGTGAACTCTATTGTGTGTGGAGGATTCTGTAGCTAGAGTGGAGAGAGAGTCTAGTGAGCTCTATTGTGTGTGGTGGATTCTGTAGCTAGAGTGGAGAGAGCGTCCTCTTCGACGTGCTCTAGGGCCCACACATGATCTGATATCTCCAGCGCCTCCCACTCCGCCTGTCAATACAATACAATACAGTGTACAATACAGGCGTTACATTATATCACTGCAAAAAAAGATTATATATTAAATTAGATAATATTATATAATAGATTAATATTAAAGAAAAATGGATATGGACAGATACACAGAGAGTGACAGACTACAGAGGAGTGAGAGAGAGAGAGAGAGATAGAGAGAGACCTTGAAGGCTTTAGAAGGATCCTGATTGCCCATGGCTGGTCCAGTCATCTGATCCTGCATCATACGTGTCTGGTCAGCAGCTATCAATCAAATCAAGATAATCGATTAATCAAAAGTCAATCAATAAGTCAATCAATATCTATATAATTATCAATGTATTTGTAATTTTTTGGGCAGTTTAAGAATCGTATCTTTCCACCATTGGTCAATATTCTGACACTTCTTTCTCGTATCAAATTGCCTCGGATCAAATTGCCATGGATTGGTGCTTTGACGTCAGTTGATGCAGAGTCTGCTTGAGACGTCCCTGACATTGCCTTATGACGAGAAACTGGACGTTAAATTCTTATTGATTGATTGTTCGATTGAATCAATCAATCTATCTATCTATCAAATCAATCAATACTTCGTTAATAAGTAAATCAATCACATCAGCACTTCAATCGATAAAAAGATCAATAAATTATTAGTCATTAGTAATAAATTATTAATCAATTAGTCATTCAGAAATTCAATTCAGTAATCATGCCATAGATAAATGAATACAGCAATCAAACTATCAATGTATTAATCTAATAACTCAATCAATCAATAAGTTAGCTGGACCGTATCAAACTGGCCGCACATTAGTAAAATGTGCGGCAGAAGGCCTGAACGATCAGGGCTTCAATCCCGAGCTCAAAATAATCAATGAACAATAGCAGTAACAATGTCAGTAACAAGATCAATAAATAAAATAATCACAAATCAACAGCAGAGAAAAGCAGAGCAATTCATTAAAAGAATCCTTTAAAAATACACTGTGACAGAGCAATAATAAGGGGGCGGTTTGCAAAAGGAAGTAATAGAAGGAAGAATGCAGGAGAAAAGAGTTAGAGGAAGACCGAGAGATGGAAAGCTGGATGATCTGATAATGTATTCACACATGGCGATGAAAAGGAAGGCTGAGGATAGAACTGGTTGGACGAGTGATATGCCATGAACCTGCTGGTAGGCAATGCACTAGAAGAAGAAGAAGAAGAAGGTAACAGCTACTTGCTACAGACCATTGTCGTGTCCTAGCAGCAGGTTGTACATACTGCGCAATCCAAATACATTGAGGAAATACCACGATGCTGAACTAACCCTGTGTACAATACATAACATCCAAATACATTGAGGAAATACCACGAGACTGAACTAACCCTGTATACAATACATAACATCTAAATACATTGAGGAAATACCACGAGGCTGAACTAACCCTGTGTACAATACATAACATCTAAATACATTGAGGAAATACCACGATGCTGAACTAACCCTGTGTACAATACATAACATCCAGATACATTGAGGAAATACCACGAGACTGAACTAACCCTGTATACAATACATAACATCCAAATACATTGAGGAAATACCACGAGACTGAACTAACCCTGTATACAATACATAACATCTAAATACATTGAGGAAATACCACGATGCTGAACTAACCCTGTGTACAAAACATAACATCCAAATACATTGAGGAAATACCACAATGCTGAACTAACCCTGTATACAATACATAACATCTAAATACATTGAGGAAATACCACGAGGCTGAACTAACCCTGTATACAATACATAACATCTAAATACACTGAGGAAATACCATGAGGCTGAACTAACCCAGTACACAATACATAGATATCCCGTCACTGCTATCACCTTCCACAGATGAAACTGACGTAACATCAAACTTTTTTTAAGACTCACTAATTATATTCACACAAAATTGTGCATACATGAAATTCACAATTTTAATGTACTTTAACTAAATAAAATTAGCACCCCGATTCAATAATATCACAATATGTATTTCAATATATTATCATGCAATGGAACAGATCTAAATAGTTCACCTCTATCTATAGCAGCTGGTCTATTTATATTATTGTAAAATATTAGCAATACTGATATAAACGAATATTTTTTAAAATATTTTACTAGCACTATATTAGCAGTATTCAACAATATTATAGTTTTATAATACTCGTAAAATACGATGCTAATGAAATATAAATCTAAATGCTATATAGATTAGTATGAATTGAAAGTGCTGATACCAGGAGAGACCTACATGAGAAACAAAGACAGGCAGACATACAGAGAGAGAGAGTGATTCAATGCCTCCCAGCAATCAGTGATTGAGACACATAAAGAGAGAAAAACAGAGAGAGAGAGAGAGAGAGAGAGAAACAGAGAGAGAGAGAGAGAGAGAGAGAGACAGACAGACAGAGAGAGAGATTCAAAGCCTCCAAGTAATCAATGATAGAGAGACATAGAAAGAGATACACAGAGAGAGAGAGACAGAGTGAGTGATTCAATGCCTTTCAGCAATCAAAGAAAGAGAAAGAGAGGAGAGAGAGAAACAGAGAGATAGATAAACAGACAGACAGACAGACACATACCAGGAGGCATCCAGATACTGTAGCTCAATGCCTCTCTGCAGCATTGGCTTAAACCTTAGAGTCAGCGGGAATGGAACCTTAGCTGTCCAATACACCGCAACAATATAGATACATACATACAAAGCTAGCAGGCATATAAACACACATACACACACAGGCACACAAACACACAACGAGAAACAGGGATACATATATACCCCTAGCAGGCATATATACACACATACATGTACACATACAGACACACAAATAAGCACAAAGAGAAACCTGGATACATTCATACTGCTAGCAGGCATATAAACACACATACACACACACACACACACACACACATGCACACACATACACACAATGAGAAACAGGGATACACACATACCGCTAGCAGACACATAAACACACATACACGTACACACACAGGCACACAAATAAGCACAAAGAGAAACAAGGATACATTCATACTGCTAGCAGGCATATAAACACACATACACACACGGGCACACAAATACACACAAAGCGAAACAGGACCAAGAAACGTACGACGTATTGCACATGTATTCCTTATTACAGGAAAATAGTAGTCACTGATAGCAACTAACTTCTAAACTCAAACAAAACACAATAGTTAGCAATTTCAGTTGGCAAATTTAAAAATTAATAACTTAGGTTCAGAATTTTGACTTTCAAATACCTGAAGAAACTTAAAATGCACGTGTATATAATTAAAATTTATTTTTCAAATTAGCACATTTTAGAAATGCATTTTATAAGGTAAGTGATCAGCTTTACATTAAATCAGTTGAAATGCAGCTAATAAGGACTCAACAAATCAACTCAATGCAAATTAGCCAAGTAAAACAACTGAAATCATTTGACCAAAAAAACAAAGGTCATGTCATAGGAATAATCAGACTAGCTCACAGGTTGAGGTCACTGAAAGTACACTGTTCTGAGTGCCATACACATGTAATCATCATCTTCATCTTCTTCCCTTGAAACTCATTGTAACTAGGGTCGGGATTAGAAAATCTTTTAGCAATTTCTGGAACCAATGCGCTCACCAACCGAATGCCCTTTCAGACGTTGATTTGAAATTTAACGATGCCTTTTACAACACGTGCAGTCCACGGTTGGTCTACTCTTCAGCAACTCAGACACAACACGGATTAAACCATGTAATATGTGCATATAGATGACAACGTACTGGTGAGAAAGCCGCTGAAGGCCCAGTTGATCCAGCCGCCAATGATGATCATGGGCAGAACATTGGTTAGGTTACCCTTCATCATCTCCGTCATCATACTGGGGTCTATATACAATACAATACAAAATAAAGAGCATTGGATTTGAACTACTACAGCTACTGCAGAGCAGTACAGAAAGCATACTTGTAAAAGCAAAAGCTAAGGTTTACGTCAGTTTCCTCACTCGAAAGCGATGTCAGTAACGGGTGAGCCCAGGATTTGAACCGCTCACATACTGATCCGCGGGGTCAAGTACCATACAATACAATGTATACGAGCAGCATATAGGTTATATTGAGGGTCATAGTCTAATGCATCATATTAGAATCTATAATATAATAGTTCAAAGAAAATTACAACAACAGCACTTGGCAATATAATGCCTAATAGTACATAAATGTAAAAGCACCACATTAATTAGCGCGCCATCTTTTGTCTCAACTACCCACTGGCAGGTCCATGGTATATATCGCCTCCACTCTTCTATGTCTTCCGTTTTCCTCTTCATGTCCACGTACGAGTGGGTCTTTAAATCATCTAACATACCTAATCTCGGTCTGCCTCTGCCTCTATTTTCTTCCATTCTATGATCTCTTTTAGTTGATTGTTATCATACTAGACTATCAATACAATACAATACATTACAATACAATACAGAAATGAACAACACCGCATATAATTGGAGTGTTATATAATAGAGATTATGCAGAGAATTGACAGGTTGATCTAACCAGTCATGGGATTCTTCATGACTTGCTCTCTCTTTATATAATACAATACATTACAATACTATACAGAAATGAACAACACTGTATAATAAGAGTATTATATAGTAGAGACTAAGTAAAGAGTAGACAGGTTGATCTAACCAGTCATGGGGTTCTTCATGACTTGCTCTCTCTTCTGAGTCTTGAAGAAGCCGTTCTGCTCGTTGTTGAAGAAATGCTTCCTCATCTGAAACGACTGCACACACACGCACATCACATTACACACACACACATCACATTACAAACACGTGCCACATTACATACATATCTACAGCACACACACGCACAACACATTACACACACACACATCACATTACAAACACGTGCCACATTACATACATATCTACAGCACATACACGCACATCATATTACAAACACGTGCCACATTACATACATATCTACAGCACATAAACACGAACGCATGCACACATATCACATTACACACACAAGCCACATCATGTGTATGTGTGAGTACACATAAACACACACTGGCTGGAGCCAGTGGCGATGTCAGTAAGATACTCGACCGCGGATCAGTATGTGAGGGGTTCAAATCCTGTCTCGCCCATCACTGCCATCGCTTTCGAGTAAGGAAACTGACGTTAACATTAGCTTTACCAGCTTCACATAAGTGCGTGCTACTTGTTAAACTTTCTGAGGTTAAAATTTGAAATTTTTGGCAAATGATAATCAAAGTATCAGTTACACTTTTATACTCAGTTTAAATTTTAAAGCCAGTGCATATACGTTCCTTTACTTGTAAACATTTATATCTCTTAAAATATACACAACAGAGAAAAACATTTCATTAAACGCTAGCCAAGTATGTCACATTTAATTATGTTTAGCTGGAACCACTTCCTGATTCGTCGCTTTATAATTGCAACTATTTCAAACAATGAAACATATCATCGATGAAAGCCCTCTAACCAGCCTGTCGGGTGTTCTGTCTATGTTAAGCTGTCTTACAAGTGAAGCATTTACCTGGATTAACGCATACGCGAACAACTCGCGCAATAGTTTAACCTGTACACCAAACATTCCATCTAGGAGAACCACTGATTGCTATTGGCTACGCATTTGTTATACGCACTCACCTGCTTAGGAAGAAATCTTCCATTTTCTCTCAGCATGCGACTTCTCATCAACGCCTGACTGCAAGCACAAAAAGATAAAATACATATAAACTATTTAAGATTTGTTCTAGATTACCTCAACGGAATTCTAAATGTTATTTTATTACAGTAATTTTTCTACATCATCATCATTATTATCTTCCCTTTAATCCCAATTTAGATAGGGTCATTTTTTAAGATTAGTAATTGTTCAGAATAGTACATTAAAAGTAGAATAAGGAATTAATCTCTCTCTCTCTTTCTCTCTCTAGTGATCTGTTAAGTGGCAGGTCTACGGTACATATTCCTACTGACATGTTACTTTTTCATGCTTCACAATGAGCACTTCGTCATCAATGAATTAAGCCCTGCTATGCCTTATCTACACTTTAATGTAGCCTATAGCTTGGGAAAATATAGCTTCTGAGATGGTTTCCAATTGCCTCCCTCAGTTCATGCTTGATCGCTTCTTACAGTTAACAGTTGGATTATTCTTCAGTGTCCCTGACACAACAAGGGAAAATAACCCTAAACCAATTCATATAATCAAATGGTGTAAGTAGAAACCTAAAACACAAATTTAATCATTTTTGGCACAGAATTAAACAAATTTAAACAATCTGTTATCGTTTAATTCCCCGTTAGATAGTCACTCAAAACATACCCTGTGGATGTTAAACATGTATGTCTATCTGATTTTTTATAAATTGCATAACCAACTTATTGCCGAGTTTATTAACTACAGTCAGTATTAACCAACTAAATGTAGAACTGGAACTAATTAAGAGCTGGTGTAGCTAGAAGAACTGGTTAAAAGCTGGTGGAGCTAGTGCTGGTGTAGCTGATGTAACTGGTTAAGAGCTGGTAGAACTGATTAAGAGCTAGTGGAACTAGTTAAGAGCTAGTGGAACTGGTTAAGAGCTGGTGCTGGTGCAGCTGATGGAACTGGTTAAGAGCTGGTAGAACTGATTAAGAGCTAGTGGAACTGGTTAAGAGCTAGTGGAACTGGTTAAGAGCTGGTGCTGGTGCAGCTAATGGAACTGGTTAAGAGCTAGTGGAACTGGTTAAGAGCTAGATAGAACTAGTTACGGTCTGGTGGAGCTGGTGGAACCGGTTTAGAGATAGTGGAGCTGATTAAGGGCTGGTGGAGACGGTGCTGGTGAAGTTGGATCCTGTACTGATGTAGTTGTCGGAACCGGTTGAGTGTTAGTAGAACTGAAAATATTTTGGGCTTCCTTTCCCTTTAACATGACACCTAGCATCTACTATGTGCTCCTATCTAGAGGAACTCGCTAAAAAATGAGAGCTAATGGAACCAGTCCCCCTGAGCCCTCCCAATACTTTAAACCACGGTTATAATATAACCTGTCAGCTATCTGCTGGAGTTCAACTTTCTTCTCAGACGACAGCAGGATGGTGACATAATGTCTGATGATCCCTACGAGAAAGGTTATGACGACTATAGGCAGAAACACCCAGACCCTAATGTTAGAGTCCAACAACAGCTCTGCCATGTTTGTTAGTTATGCGCTCTTTACTCGTTCATACAACGATGATCTTAGTGAGCGATACTGAAATAGATCAATTGTCAAATTCATCAGGTTTGAAGTGATCGAAATTTAAATAACAGTAATATGCAGTACTAATAATCACAAATAGCAATAGTTATTTAATGATAATATCATCGTTATCTTCCATTGAATCTCAATAATTATATCATCATCGAAATAGTACTAAAAATAACAATCTATATATATATATATATATATATATATATATATATATATACACACAACAAAGTCGTGTTCGTATTGGCATTTATAACTCAAGAACGGCTGGACAGATTTTAATGATCTCGGACATTTTGGATTCGTCTCCAGCAGCTCCTACATAATATCCAATAAAATATTTTAAAAATAATATTCTACTGACAAAAAAAATGGATAAACTAAAACATGTCAAAATCACAACATGCTCCCATCTGTTGAGTGACTTGCATCTATAAATACTACTATTTTACTATTAGAATACAAAATGTTGAAGTCATCTATTCAACATTTTCTAACGGAAGCATCGATAGCCCAGTGGTATAGGTGTTAGACTTTAGATCACGTGGTCCGGGGTTCGATTCTGGCTCGGGTCACTTTAATTTGTTAAAATTTGATTAAATTTTATAAGTTTCATAAGAATAAAAATTGTGCAATTTTTTCAATTGTAATATATCAAACAAAATAGAGAGATAGATAGACAGATAGAGAGATAAATAGAAATAGAGATAGAAAGAGAGAGAGAGAGAGAGAGAGAGAGAGAGAGAGAGAGAGAGAGAGAGATAGATAGATATATAGATACATAGAGAGAGAGATAGATAGCTAGATAGAGAGAGATAGGAGAGAGAGCGAGCGAGAGAGAGAGAGATAGATAGATAAATAGATAGATAGATATAGAGAGAAAGAGAGAAAAAGTGAGAGGAGGTAGAGAGAGGGAGAGAAGGAGGGAGAGGAGGGAGAGAGAGGGATAGAGGGAGAGATAGAAAGATAGAGATAGAGGGAGGGAGAGAGAGAGAGAGAGAGAGAGAGAGAGAGAGAGAGAGAGAGGGAGGTAGGTAGGTAGGTAGGTAGGTAGATAGGTAGGTAGGTAGGTAGGTAGGTAGATAGATAGATAGATAGATAGATAGATAGATAGATAGATAGATAGATAGATAGATAGATAGAAAGTTAGATAGATAGATAGATAGTTAGATAGAGAGAGAGAGAGAGAGATAGATAGATGTGCTTAGATAGATAGATAGATAGATAGATAGATAGATAGATAGATAGATAGATAGACAGACAGACAGACAGAGAGACAGAGATAGATAGATAGATAGATAGACAGACAGAGAGACAGACAGACAGATAGCTGGATATTGTTGATGGGCGGTACGAAGTCCGCCGGGTCAGCTAGTTTATAATAAAACAACAATAATCGTCATGGACCAAAATATGTCCTAGCTACCCTGTCAATACTAAATAATAATAACAGTTGGAGTGCAACAGCTATCAATGACAACATCGAGCACTATGTAGACAAAATCAAACCGGCGAGCAAAAAGAAGGTCCAAAAAAGGTGCAAATTCCCAAATCCAGAAAATCAGTCCAAAGTACCTCTAGGGCTGAAATATGTCCTAGCTACTAATTTTATTGCAGACTAAGGATCCAGGAATTCGAATAAATATAATTTTAACACTATTATCTACCGACGTATGAAGCAGAATTTTTACAAACAAAAGAAAATCTATGAATCAATACTGCTACCATGAACACAGGTCGGTACTTCATATTAAAATTAAACTAATTAAATTTTTCTTGGGAGTGATTATCTGGCTTTTTAATTAGCACCTCTTTTGGATCATCTTGTTGCTCGCCGGCTTGGATTCGTCTCAATTGCGCTCGATGTTGTCATTGGAGAGTGGCACTATTATCATTAACCGACAAGTCAACACGAGCTTGACCCGTGCTATATAGTCAAATCCATATTCACATAAATAATACACAAGTAACTACTAAATACTGTGATAGAAAGCTTCAACGAAGGAAAGACAATATAAAACTATTTAATAAATGCAAACAAAATAAACAATAATCGTATTTAGAATTTCTGTAACATTCGCTATTATTTACATTTTTCACAAAAATATTGATAAATAAGAAGTGCTGCTGCTGCCAAGTTGCCAACTACTCATAAAATCATTGAGCCCAAATTTAATGAACACTGCGTTAATGATAAAGAAAAGATAACGATTTACTAGATTAGATCGTTCGCTCTCAAGTGTCGTATATACAGTGTTGTATATTATTTGTGTGTGTATTATCTAGTTACTAATATTTTATTTGTATTTGTATACTCATTTGGCTAGCTTTAAAGAGGTACGGTTTATTAGATCTCACACTGTAGGCCTTTGGACCAAATAGTGCTCACTAGGATAATCTAATAACAACACGAACACGATCCTTTAATATAATATTGAATGGTTTCTATTCTATGTTGCAGGTAATACACACCATTGCAAGTGGCTCGTCTACTTGACTTAATTAGCATCTGAATACGTTGACATCTGGAAAACCGTCCACCCTACAACTATTTTCTACTACATGTACAAATCTGCAATCTGCGATGCCATCTCATTAACTACATCAAACAACTGAAACCGCGAACAACTAATACCTACTCTTGTACAACTGACTTCTTATCACTAACTAGCTTTTTTATACCGGACACTGTTTGCTTTTATATACACAATTAACCGGATATACTAACAAACCAGATACCCTAACATTGAGAGTATCTCTACACCAATCGATTTTACTTCCTGCGGAAATACGTGTTTTGCTGTATCATATCAGAGCTCAAATCTACTTCCGCCCAGAAATACCTATTCCAATGCTTAAATAACTAGAACTCTTTCTATTTCCGGTTTATAGACTAATACATACACAAAGTGATGAATATATAAATTACAATCAGGAACCACAACAACAACGACTCTATATACCACACAAGAGATACAGTCGGTCCTTTAAATTAATTAGTCTAGAGCGACCAAGCATTCCTTCTCTCGAAAAGCTGTCTTGGCACTCCTGCCAGCATGCTGCCCCACAAATCTGAAACTCTGTTCCATACTTTGGACTGATTTTCTGGATTTTGGAATTTGCACCGTTTTTGAATCTTCTTTTTGCTCGGCGACTTGATTTTGTCTCAATAGTGCTCGATGTTGTCATTGATTACTATAGCACTCTAATTGTTATTATTATTATTATTATTATTATTATTATTATTATTATTAAAACTCTGCACACCCTCAATTTCTCCTGATCAGCCTTTCCATTTTTCAGAAGAGTTTCAAAGACTGTTCTATAAAGATCTGTTAGATCTTTTCGGCAATAGCTATAAATAGAACATTGGGGACACCAAATGTAAACAGTGGACAAGAAAACGTAAACACTGCATACAATACCATTGAAATGTACTAGTTCCTCATAAAATATCTAATACAAGCTTTCTTTAGAAATGTTATTTACTTTACAACCTACTATACGGATATTAATTAAAGAATAACTTAACACTTATAGTTTAACTCTGACACCCATTATAACGATATGCATGCATTATAACGAAGTTATAATGTAGACCCATTACATTTACATGTAAATATATGTATCAGATGTCAACATAAACAAACCAGTGTTAACATGCAACAAAATATGTTTTCAATTACTGAACTGATCTGTTAAAAGCTCTTCTCTTCAATCTACAACAACAACCCAAATAATGCTCATATTTTAAATTTATTCCGTATATTATCTAGTGACACACATGTTATATGCACGTGCAGTAGAGTTTTGATCCTTTCTTACTGTTGCTGTTGCTGTTTTTTTCATTATTTCCCATTTTTCTTCTTCATGGTTATTAGTACTCGTTGCCTTTTATTGGAGCTTCAATAGCAATAGCAGCCACCATATAAGCAGCACCTCTAAAAACAGCACATTTAAAAGCAGCACCTCTACATCTCACTTCGGTTTTCTCTCCAGTAATAAACTTCAGGTTGGTCAGCAGATGAAACCTTCTTCGCATGTTCATTCAATTAGCCAGAATTTAAGAAAAATTTCCAGTCCAATATCACGAGTGTGTCAAGTCGTTGAGAAGCTGTTAATTTCTGACCTGAACGTTAAGTACACTACAATCTACCGTAGGCCTACATGTTAATACTTACGATAGAAATCATGCGTCAAAATGACTATATTATAAGTTGCAAGAAAATAAATAAAATTAATCAACTTCACTAATCTGTTTTAAAGACAACAACTAATTGTTAACCCGTACAATAAGGTAAAAGCCAGCATTAAATACAATATTATTAAACTATCAGTTTAATAATAATAATTATTATTATTATTATAAAAATAAATCAATTTCCGAAACATTTCACTTTATTAAAGAATTTTATCAACTAAATAAGCACAAGTTAACAATCATTCAAATTAAATCAAATCAAAGTCATTCAATATAGTATTGCGATCTGCAATTAAATACATCAACTAAATGTTCATAGTTGAACAAAACAAAATTGGAACATTTTATTCTTGTTTATTATTGCTTCATTTCATTTATTATTTCTACAAACCCATAAATTAATTAATTCAAAAGGTGAGTTTAATGAAAAATTAATAAACCTAGATTCCTAAGTCATACTGACTCATGCATAATTTGGAAGGAGCCAGTGGCAATGTCGGTAAGATATTCGATCGCGGATCAGTATATGCGGGGTTAGAATCCTGTGCTCGCCTGTCACCGACATCGTCTCCGAGTGAGGAATCTGACGTTAACATTAGCTTTTTTAATTCTCCTTTAATAATTTCGGCGAGTCATAATTGTACAACTTGCAGGGCCTTCTTGGCCATATAAGCGATGACGCAGGGTACGTCACGAAATTCTCCGGAGGTACCTGAAAATCAAACTTAGGGGTGTTCCGTACTATAACCTGATACCACACTAAATGGCGTTTTGCATCATAGGCCAAACGGGGGAAGACACCCCTATGTAGAAGTACATAACAACAATGGAGTGTATTATGGAAGAGCGGGTATTTAATTTACGAAGCGTTTCATGCTAGTGCTGAAATTAGTAGTAACTGTATTTAAGTTTCTTATAATGCATTTTTATTGTTCTACGATCATATGTGTGTGTATATATGTATGTGTGATGTATCTTGATCCTGTCTGTTTTTTGACGAATAAAGAAATGAATATAATTCCACATTAAAAACATAACTGGAAACTGATATGGCACGTTGCATGCAAGGGTAACACATTTTGCGCAAAAATAGAAAAATACAGGAGAATTCCATAAATAATTTTCTCTTTTATTTTACAGCTAAAAATTGAATCAACAACAACTTCTATGCAATTTTTCGGCATATCGGTGCATAATTTAAAACACAGAACATAATAATATTAGGCCTATATACAAAACTTTGATAACAAATGCAGCCCATATACGAAGGTATATTCAACTAAAATCAGTCCCTCTTCCTCATTAAATTGATTTTGCAAAATTTTGTTCTCAATAAATTCAATTATAAGTTGATCAATTTTAAAATACGACAAAAACTAGAAAACACTATTCGTACTACTACTGCGCAATAGAGATCAACATTTATTGTTTTCTATTTTAATTAGAACTTGTAATTAACAGATTGAAGTCATGTATGACATATGACATATATCTACGACATATATGTCATATATGCATGGCATACATGTCGTAACTTGCAACATTAAAAATATGTCTTAAGCTACAGTCCTATAGCTTATTAAAAATTAGGCCACACTGGTCTTTGTTTCGAGAAATGATACAGGTAGCTTGAGATTTAATCATTATATATGACGTTATTTACTGTAAACGTTTTATTAAATGCATAAGAAGTTTTGTAAAATATATGAAAGTAGTGATAAAACTAGCCTCATATAGCTTGGCACGGCATCTCTTTAAATTACTTTAAGCTACACTCAGACAAATAGCAGAGTATTAAAAGGTTGTCCATAGCAGAAAATCTAAATCTAAAATTATTGTTGCTGCAGCTGAACAAAAACACAGCCCATTAGTATGAAATCAACTTACACTAAATTGTTATATGGAACGAGATTGTTACTAGTTCAGTTAATATGCAAGGAATACAGGAATTAGTGAAACAGTTTCTAGGCTCCTGTGTATATAGAGTAGGTATAGAGGTGTAACGAAAGTGCAGGGGCAGTGACACAGTCTCAAATCTCTTGTGTAGATAGAGTAGATATAGAGGTGTAACACAATGCAGGGCACAGTCTCTACATTACTGCATGTATAGAGGAATAACGCAGTGCAGGGGCAGTGACACAATCTTTAGGCTCCTGTGTATATACATGTAGAGTAGGTATAAAGTAGTAAGAAAGTGCAGGGGTAGTGACACAGCCTCTAGGCAACTGTGTAGAGAGAGAGAGAGAGAGAGAGAGGAAATAGAGTAGTAACACAGTGCAGGGGCAGTTACACAGTCTCTACATTCCTGTGTAGATAGAGTAGATATAGAGTAGTAGCACAGTGTAGGGGCAGTGACACAGTCTCAAGGCTCTTGTGTAGATAGAGTAGATATAGAGGTGTAACAAAGTGCAGGGGCAGTGACAAAGTCTATAGGCTCCTGCGTAGATAGAGTAGAGTAGAGAGAGAGAGAGAGAGTATCGTAGTGCAGAGCAGTGAGACAGTCTTTAGGCTCCTGTGTAGAGAGAGAGGAAGTAGATATAGAGGAGCAACACTGGGTATAAAAGTAAAACTTTCTTTTGTTTCAGTTCTTCACCACACAGTAACGATCCAGCACTGTACGTAGCCCAAACCACGCCTACCAGCTACATAAAAACATATCAATAGACATAAACCACACCCACCAGCTACATAAAAACATATCAATATACATAAACCACGCCTACCAGCTACATAAAACATATCAATATATATATATATATATATATATATATATATATATATATATATATATATATAAATCACACCAACAAGCCATACACAAAGATAAAAAATATTATACACAAATGAAGATATCAAAAAGAAATAAAATTAATCCATCTTAATAGTATTCAATAACAAGCATTACAGTGAAATGATCTACCATGCTGTTATCTGGCACATTTAGTCAATTTAGTCCATTTTCTGTGTAATCAGTGAATATCCGAGACTTTAAGATCAGTGCAGACGGGAATTGAACCCACGAGAGTTCAATTCACCTCAGGATCTCTCATTTAAAACCTCCTAATGTTATCAACACCTCAAACCATTATCATTATTATTATTATTAACAACGAAAACTTATATAGCAGTGTCATGGCCGAACTCGGTCTTCGAGACTACTTCACCGGAAGAGTTCAATTGTAATCATGCACTAAATAACAATTACATTTAAATTAATATATAAACTAGTAAAAATGTCTACATATGAGCGGAACTTTACGCTATCCAGCAACACTCATTCCAGACTTCATATACAAAATACTCATAATAAACATACATTCGTGTATTGTACTTTCATGTAGAAAAACTATGCGACCACAATAATGTTTTCAGACGGAAAGCTAAATAGTTAAACTCATGTCTTAGACTATTAGGTGTCAAACCATTCCAAACGAAAGCCACAGCAGAAGGCCAGGCTCGATCACCTAGCGAGGCATTTGTTCTCGGCCGAATGAGCAGACCCATTGTGCTATTGATACATTCAGCTCCTTGGCCTAACAGAATGGAGTTTCAAATCATCTTTAAATTCAATTACTCATTATTATAACTTAAATTATTACATCATAATACATAGTATTAATCAATCGCAATCGATATTAAATTTGTTTAAATTAGAAAGAGATTACAGTAAATAAAGAACAAACTATTATACCTTGATAAGTAGAGAGACATAGTGCATGCTGTGCACTGCAGGCAGAGCTACAGCTATCAACACTAGGGGTAGCAGTGAGTAGCCAATCACACCCAGGCACTGTGAATAATTAACCTAAATACATAATAATAAGCAATGAGTAGCCAATCACACCCAGGCACTGCGAATAATTAACCTAAATACATAACAATAAGCAATGAGTAGCCAATCACACCCAGGCACTGGGAATAATTAGTATACAGTGAGTAGCCAATGACACCCAGGCACTGCGAATAATTAGCATATATGCATAGAAATAAGCAGTGAGTAGCCAATGACACCCATTAGCAGAGAGTAACAATGGGTAGCCAATCACAAAAACCAAGAGAGAGCAAGAACAAGAGCGGCATACAAACCTCACCCCCTAGAACTCTGGCCAGTGTGAAAATCATCATAGAACCAAAGATCCAAATGGTTATGATCCAAGAGACCACCTAGACATACAAACACACATACATCTAATGATACAAATGGTTATGATCCAAGAGACCACCTAGACATACAAACACACATACAACTAATGATAGAAATGGTTATGATCCAAGAGACCACCTAGACATACAAACACACATACAACTAATGATACAAATGGTTATGATCCAAGAGACCACCTAGACATACAAACACACATACAACTAATGATACAAATGGTTATGATCCAAGAGACCACCTAGACATACAAACACACATACAACTAATGATACATATGGTTATGATCCAAGACACCACCTAGACATACAAACACACATACAACTAATGATACAAATAGTGATAATCCATGATACCACCTAGACATACACACACACATACAACTAAAATTACAAATGGTTATGATCCAAGAGATCACCTAGACATACACACATACATACAACTAATGATACAAATGGTTATGATCCAAGACACCACCTAGACATACAAACTCACATACAACCAATGATACAAATAGTGATAATCCATGATACGACCTAGACTTACATACACACATACAACTAACGATACAAATAGTGATTATCAATGATACCACCTAGACATACAAACGCCCACACAACTAACGATACAAATAGTGATTATCCATGATACCACCTAGACATACACACACATACAACTAACGATACAAATATGTAATTCTTAGACACCTAGAGTTACGTACTTTAATAGGATAATATTACAAAAAGAAATAGCTGCACCGTTCAAATCCAAAGCTCTTCCAGTCACTCACATGCTATTCGAGCAGAAAAAAGAAACTAAACTAGCTCATAGCTTTAGCTTTAATGTATCGTGGTTTATTGCTAACATTTTTATATCTCAGATTCTCTGAGTGTGTATGTCTTGATGGCAACATTTTTAAAATCTTTTTATTACATTTAATTACATATTAAAACTGGTCTAAATAGACCAACCATTAATTTTAAATTGACCATATTGAACACATTTTACTGACTGGAGCCAATGACGAAGTTGATAAGATATTCGACCGTGGATCAGTAGGTGCGGGTTTAAATCCTGGGCTCGCCCGTCACTGACATCGCTTACAAGTGAGGAAACTGACGTTAACCTTAGCTTTACCAGCTTTTAGCTTTTTTATTTTAACCAAACAATAAAATGCTAAAATAAATCGATTGATAATTATTTTAGCTTTAAGTTGATGGAAGCAGGGATACAACTAGAAATCTTAATTAAAATTAGAATCACAGAGAGACAGAGTGACAGAGAGAGACAGTGAGAGAGTTAGACACACATACTCTGAACTGTCCAACGAGAGATACGACAGAGTAGAGGAGTACGACAACCAGGGGGCCCCAGAAATCAGTGTTCTCTCGCACTATCTGCTTGTTGTAGCCCAGGCGAGGAAACGGCAGCAGCACACAGCGCAGCTTATACAGGATGTCCTTAACGTCTATGTCCAGCTCCTCTCTGTACATACATACATGTATGTGTGTATGTTTGTGTGTATGTATGTATGTAAGTGTGTATGTACATATGTAAATGCGTATTTACATAGTTACATACGTATATACATATGTACATACATACATACATACACAAATGTACACTGACATAGCTTTCAAGTGAGGAAACTGACATTAACCTTAGCTTTACCGGCATTTTATAAATATACATACACGTACACACATCATGCATAGATATTATATACATACATGTATGCAAGCAATATATGCACAAAAAAATACATATACAAATAAATACATAGACAATAATACATATATGCATGCGTACACATATACATACACAGATACACAAATATACATACACATATATGCAAACACATACATATATATGCATACACATGCATATACATATACACATTACTTTAATGGTATACGTACATACAAATGCGATTTATTAATAGATCAAATGATTGATTGAAAGATTGACTGATTGATTGCTTTCAATTGATTGACTGAGCAATTGATTAATTGACTGATAGATTGATGGACTGAATGATTGACTATTGATTGATTGATTGCTAATTGATTCATTTATGATAGATTGATTGAATGATTGACTGATTGATTGATGGAATGATACATAGATTGATTGATTGATAGATAGATTGATAGATTTGTTACTTATTGACTGATTAATAGACTGGTTGATTGATAACTGATTTATTTGTGATATTTGATTGAATGAGTGACTGATTGATAGATTGATTGATTTACTGATGAAATAATAGACTGATTGATTGATAATAGATTTTTTTATGATAGATTGAATGACTGACTGAATAACTGACTGATTGATAGATATATTGATTGAATGACTAATTGATTGATAGATAAATTGATTGAACACAGTACAGCAGAGGTCTCAGTTGCTCCTCGTCTCGCTCTTCCTCCACCTCTAACAACCAGCTGAAGTTCTTCCTATCCAGCAGCCCACTCGTACCCCCGTCTGTACTGCTAGGTGTCTGTCTCTTCCTGGCACTGCTTGTCCTACTGGTTGTCCTGCTCGTCTCTCCCATGTCTACAGATATGTCGTGCAGGTTACCTACACACACACATACATACATATATCACACATACATACATACATACATACACATACATATACACATACACACTTACACCCAAACGTACATAAATACATGCATGCATACATACATACAAACACAGTGTTACACACACACATACATACAATCAAACACACACACACACATACACACACATACATACATACAAGCATACATATATATATATATACAAACGTACATACATACATACACATACACACACACTTATGTACACACATTCATACAAAAATACATACACACATACATACATAATCAATCACTAAGAATTTAACGTCCGGTTTCTCGCCATAAGTCAATGTCAGGGACGTCTCTTGCAAACTCTACACAA
>CAJHZI010000624.1:130000-145000 GCA_905160935.1 Enchytraeus crypticus
CTCTCTCTCTTCAGTGCACTGCTAAGTGGACGGCTCAAGGTACATATTCATACTGTGTTCTCCTAAATTGCAGTTCCATGGTACATATTTTCCTTTTCAGTCTACGTTCTTACTCCTTCAATCAACTAAGTAATAGTTTTCAAAGTGTATGCCTTATCTACGCCTCCATGTAACCTTTTCTTTAAAAAAATATGGTTTTTGAGGTCGCTTCCCGTTGGTTTCCTCTCTTCAGTGCACTGCCAAGTGGCAGGTTCAAGGTACATCATACTCAAAGTCTGTTATCTCGCTCCATAAGAGCACTCCTTAGATTAACAAGTTAATCCCTTCACAAAGTCTATGCCTTATCCATACCTTATGTAGCCATAGCTTGGGAAAAGTATGGCTTCTGAGGTGGTTTCCCGTTGCCTTCCTCAGTTAGATGGATTAATTGCCATTTATTCCTGGGGGAAAATATTTAATGGTGAGGTGGGTCCCCTCTTGCCATCCTAATCTCCTGCCTTAATCGTCTCTTACGTACACGCAGCAGATTGTTTGCGGTTGCCCTATTCTGCAGGGGTCCAAACAAACCCGAGCACAACACGGGGGTTTGACCACTTAATCGTTTCACATTAATTAATTAATTAAAATATACCTCATTCATTTCTGTTTATTAATAGAACTCGCATCATACCTGAAGGCAACCTGACACAATAGAATTCAATCTCAATACAAGAAACTCAATACAAGTCCATCCACTCAATACAAATCAATCGACTCCATACAAATCAATCGACTCCATACAAATCAATCTACTCAATACAAATCAATCGACTCCATACAAATCAATCCACTCAACACAAATCAATCAACTAACTCAAAACAAATCGATCAATTAACTCACTACACAGCGATCAACTTAACTCAATACAAATCGATCAACTTAACTCAATACAAATCGATCAACTTAACTCAATACAAATCGATCAACTTAACTCAATACAAATCGATCAACTTAACTCAATACAAATCGATCAAATAAAAACAATCGATCAACTCAATTCAAATCAACTTAACTCAATACAAATCAATACACTTATCTCAAATTTAATACAAATCATCAATCTAGTTAGTTCGACACTAATCAATCGACATAGTGAACTCGATCAATACAAATCAATCAACTCAATACAAATCAGTAGATTTATTACAAATATAAATAATTTCAGGTAAAGAATAGAATTAACTTACTTCAGAGTTGATCAATTAATTAAGTGCATTTAGATTAATACCATTCTATTAATATGTTTGCCATACTCATTAATTTATTTGTAATGCAAATGATACTGCATTACATCAATAAATTTGTATTACATTAATTTGCATTACATTTTACATTTACTTACATCAATTGATTTAATTATTTATTTAATTACATCGATGCACTACTTGTAGACTTTGTATAGTATGCCTGCAAATTTATTTAAGAATTAAATAAATGGACAATAAATGGTCGATACAGGGGAGGGGGGTTTACATGGCTCAACTTAAATTCCCTACTAACACCAAGCAGGGACGCCTGCCATTGAATCACCGCCATGACCCTACTGTAATTGACTAACCCCCCCCCCCCACACACAAACACACACACAACACAAGTACACACACACACACGCACACATATATACATAACACACACACACACACACACACACACACACACACACACACACACACACATAAAGGTCCGCATTGCAACACATGACAAAAATCTATTCAAGTTTATTCTTTATAGCAACAACAGGTGGACCAAAGTTCAGTTTTCTCAGAAATCATCAACTAGATCCTGCCAAAGATCTGGAGCCAAAGTACAAGCACCTCAGTACTGCAGTAGTACTGTAGTACTAAAGGTTAACGTAGAGGTATGATCATATAGTACACGACGCGATTGTAACGGGAAATGTTTACATACGATGACAACATTCTGACACAGCTAGATTCTGCTGGTACACGGGCAATTCTTCAGACAAAATTCTGTGATTGGAGGTTGAGGGGGGAGATTAAGAAGTTGTCAAGAAGTTGACTGAGGGGGAGGGAATAGTCTAGGATGAAAATAAAATGTTGAATTTTACAAGGGCACGCTTTGAGGAGGATAGCATCCACATGGATCTCTCTCTCTCTCTCTCTTAGTGCACTGCCTACTGGCAGGCCCATGTTATATAACGTCTCCACTCTTCTCTGTCTTCCGCTTTCCTCTTCATGTTCACAAATGAGTGGGACATTAAATCATCTAAGATACATAATCTCGGTACTTGGGCATTTAAATTTCTTCCTTTACGACATATTCGACTATTTATCGAGAAATATAGTAACACAGAACGCTTTTATAGTAAAAAAAACTTTATAAAAAATTTAACACTTTCACTGTTTTAGGAACACTTAGACTGAGCTGCATTCAAATTCATTGTAAACCCTGATTATGTAAAACCATACATGTACGTGTACGTACAGTGAATATTTAACGTTCGGTTCTTCATTAGTGGAAGATCTCAGGGACGTCATTCATAGATCTACATAATACCAGTTCTAAAGCTTAACTTTAAATTAACTTAAGGCAAGTAATTAGATGAGAGGTCAGAGGAATGTTAGTGTACGATAAAGCACCAACACATAAGCTTACATAGCACCATTGTCCATACCTTGAAAAATAAAATAATATATCCAGACACACACAGACATACAACTATAGATATACAAACCCAAACACGTAGTTACCCATGTAGAGGCATACAGTTATGCAGAGATATAGACGAGTAAAGTGAACATTTAGCATGAGATATAAATTATAAGAGATGTTTGAAATTAAAAAATTAACATTAATACACACACACGCACACACCTACATAGATACATAAAAATACATAAATGCAAAAATACACAAACATGCATATACATCTAAATGCAGAGAAATGCAGAAAAATACATAGACATACAGGCACATATATTTACATACAGACACACACACAGACACATGTACATGCAACCAGATATCAATATACAGAGATTTAATGCAGTATGCTAATAAAGACAAGTTTAACGTCTATTTCGTACTAGGAGAGCACAGTTTGGGACGCAAGGTCACGAATAGATAAGTATAAATTATTATTATTTAGAGATACCGATAAACATATTAATATAAAAATTAATAATGCATTAAATAGAGAATACAAATACCTACAGGCAATAAGACTCACATAAATGAAGCAAACTATGAAATACTGCATTACATCCCTGACATAAAATACTAAATTAAAACGAGACTTTTGTTGTCTGTATTAATTAATTTACTCACTGATTGATGAATTGTTTGATTGATTGTTCGATCCATTGATAATGCTTCCATCATAATTGTAATCCTGTCATGGTACTAATTCTAATCATCATCATCATCATCTTCATTGAATCCCAGTTTAACCAGGGTCGGAATACAAAATAGGTTGTCTCAAATCTTCTCTGTCCTACATCATATCATCAGTCAATC
Source organism: Enchytraeus crypticus (assembly GCA_905160935.1). NCBI lineage: Eukaryota > Metazoa > Annelida > Clitellata > Enchytraeida > Enchytraeidae > Enchytraeus > Enchytraeus crypticus. Next base: position 133,518 of record CAJHZI010000624.1, read on the forward strand.
CCCTATTTGAGACTTTCCATTCGTTTAAATTAATTACTAGGCCTAATACTCATCTACCAATTCTAATAAGAATTAGAATTAGTACTAATTCTAATCCCATCTCAACATTAACTATCACTTTGCTTGGCAACTAAACCTGGTATCACGTAAAATCTAAAAATCCTATTCCGAAGAGCCAGCAACATTTCCACATAACCCCTGCACAACCATAGACAGACCTGAAGCTTATCAAAAGTCACTGGGACTTCATCTCAACAGCCTACCCTGAATCACCGCAATCCTTCCTCCCTTCCTTCTCAAATAGCCCCGGCAAGTTAAGCCCCTGGGTTAATAAAAGACGCCTAATAATGACCCACCGCCAGGAACAGATTAAGCTTAAACTGAATTAAACAAAAGGCTAGAATATAAGATTTCCTCATCCGAAGAATTTGTAACTAGATTTCCCAGCTGATGTAATTCTAATATTAGTAAAATGCAGAGATAACGCTTAACTGAAGGGTTGATAGTATCTATTGCTTTAGATTACCGCAAGTGTGTTATTGTTACTTTTTTGCTTGTAAATGAATACAAAATACTGTAAGAGAAAGCCGCTAAAACAGCCACCTAAAACATGGAACGTGTATTAAAGTAATACACGCTAATAATTACCCACCGCCAGGAACGGATATCAATTAAAGAAGCCCCGAGAGTCTTGACTCGATTGACACCTAACACGTGGAACGGGCTTCCACTGGACGCTATGACTTGCCGGCACTGCTCGACGCTTCCATCTTGCTCAGCAGTATGTGATGTAGCTTGGCGGACTGAGCCTTAAGGACCGCCAGTTCAGCCTTCAACTGTAGGTTCTCGTGTTCCAACACCTGGGCCCTATGTGCTACCTCCTCTTCCTTCATTCTCCTAGTGTCACGTGATCGCTTAGCTGCTTCATTGTTTTTCCTCCTCCTCTCGTAGTACGACGAGTTCTTATCGTCACTCTTCTCTTCCGCTGTTTCTCCCGCCTCGCCTGGCTGCTTGGCCTCAGCTGCTGCAGCGTTGCTGTTAGAGCTCGCACAGCTGCTAGTCGTATCAGCTGACGCTGTGCGCCTTTCTAGCTTTCTTCTCACTCGTCTCTCCTGCTGCGCACGTGCCCAGGTTTCTGATTGGACGGCAGGATTAGTTGCTAGTGCTGCGGCAGAGCTTGCGCCCAGCATCTGCGTATATAAGCCGCCAGCAGCTTCAGCCATTGCTGCTTGGCTCTGTGCCAAGTGTGGGTACATTGACAGCAATGGGTGGGCTGAGGGAGGAGTCCAAGGTAAGGACCGCCCAAAGGAACGCCCATTGGGGCTGTCTTCAACAGCTGTATAGCTGCTGCTGCAGCTTCACCGGCCTGCGCGTAAGTTGAGCCCGTGATTGTAGTGTTAACTTCTGCCTTATATAACGCTTCCAAACTTTTAGCTTGTTGAAGAACGGCTGCGGCCTGATGGTGATTCGAACCTGTGACTCCGGGAATAACTTCGCTTAAACCTCTAACCTGAGAATCTACCTGCCTACTTTGATATAGACTGGACATGGGCGAGATTTGAGGCAAGACAGGCTTGTCGTGATGTAAGGTAGGCGTGGTCAGATGTTGTTTAGGCGTGGCATGATATGATATAGTAGAAGCTCTGTGCGGTAGGGGCGTGGTTAGGGGCGTGTCTGAAATGCGTAGTTTAGATGTGATTGGTCGACCTACTGATGTGTTGTTAAGCAACGCAGAAGTTCTCTGAAGTAAATCCGCTTCGCCAGCCTCGTCGTTCTTTCCGTCGTTGTCGACGTTCGATGAACTGGAAATAAGATCAGAACCAGTCTGTTCCCCTGCCCACCTCTCCTCGTCAATCGACTGTTTCCTTGCCCATCTATCTTGATCTTCGAGTTGATTCATTTTAACATCCGGTAGTCTAGACGAATCAGATCTGCTGTCATCATCAGAGTATCGAAATCTTTCGTCGGCGTCGCTAAATTCTTCACTATCGAGATTTTCCTCAAGCTTTCGATACCTGTTTACAAAATCGCCAGTTTTACCCTGATGCAGTGTTTCTTGATCACCAACGCGGTCATTCTCTCCCCTCCACTCTAGATCCTCCTGAAGCTTTTGATATATTGATCCATTAGCTGTATGATTATCCTGATGATTATTTTCAAGTTTCGGATGCAATATACCTTTCGCCGCAAAACTATCTTGATAATCCTCACGAAACCTTTGACTGATTGATCCCTCGGTCGAAGGATTACTATGATGATCACTCGGAAGCTTTTGATAGTTTGAATCATGCAATCCATTACTGAGATCCCTGTCTGACGGCAAAACACATTTGGTCCTTTCGTAGGCGGGGTTAACTAGCCCGTTAGGACTAGGAGGTTTGTGGGCGGAGTATCGGGCGTAGCTGGGAGGGCAATCCTGTTTGATTGACAGGTCGAGTACAGTCATTCCTGTGTTATCCGCCATTTTATCTGACTTTATTAGAAGTTTTACTATCTGTCAACATAGAAAAAAACAAAAATATATTACAGAAAATCGCTTAATCAATCAATAAGAATTTAGCGTCCGGTTCCTCGCAATAAGGCAATGTCAGAGACGTCTCTTGTAGACTCTGCACACTACACTACACGATGACGACTGAGTATACAAAGAACACATGAGAAAGCGAGATCAAAGCAGTGCAATAAATTATTAGTAGGTATGCAAATATGCAGAGTGCAAGAAATAATGTGCAATACTAAAGAAGTAATGTAATATAGAAATAGCATAGAAATAGTAGGCCTATGAATGCAAATAAACATCTTTCAACTTATGTACAATATGCGTGAAGAACCTTTAATTTACTTCTAAATTTCTCAAGGTTCTTCAGATTAATTTCGACTGTAAATAATACTACAAATTAAGAATGAGGCTACTCCAGCCCTGAGCAATGACGTCTGCAAAGCCTGTTAATTTTATATCCGGTCTATTTATTTATATAGTGAACCCCCTCTAACGTTGAAGTTTACTACAAGAACATACAACCGCAACATGGCAGACCCAATCTTAGATGAGATTTGAACAAGACGTGGTAAATTAGAGCTCAAAGTTCAAACCGAAACTAATTCAGGCTCACTTGAGAAACTTCCTATCACTCTGCCGATAAAGAAAAACTAAAAATAGCACAAAAGTTCGCTCGATTCCAAATATAGCGATAAATTGATTATCTAAGCTATAGTCTATAAATGGAAGAATTGAAGGTAGAATGGAAGGGAAAAGAGGCAGGTGCAGGCCGCGATTAGTATGTCAGATGATTTAAAGACCCATGCATATGTGGAAATGAGGAGGAAAGCGGAAGACAGAGAAGAGTGGAGGCGCTATAACCATGGATCCGCCAGAAGGCAGTGCACTAAGAGAGAGAGAGAGAGAGAGAGAAAGAGAGAGAGAGTCTATTAATGCTCTTGGTTGGTAGAGCAAGTTAAATCCGTAATTGAGAAAATCATGTAGATAAACGTCTTTATTAGGCTTCCCTTGAATCCCAGTTTAGCTTAACTAGTGTTGGGATTTCTACACTTTTCCATTCGTTTAAAAAATGTGTAGCAATTTCTGGAGCCTAGATTTGATGAAACGCTGAGTGATTTATTGATTGATTCAGTGATTTATGAATTGATTAATCAACTCTGTTGATATTTTCATTGTGTGACTTGTTTATGGGCAATGTGATTAACTAGCAACACTAATTTAATTAATTAATTAATAGGAGACGGTTAACAATATTAACTGGTTAACTATCAATATTAACTGGTTAACAATATTAACTGGTTAACAATATGGTTTCCATAAAATTCCTGAAGGAGTTGAAGTATGTTTCACAAGAGGATTCTTACATGGAGTACAGACTTTGAGTATTGCAACACCTTTCATCTGTTCTTGATAAAGTGTATTCATGGTTTTGCTGCAATCGTCTCTCAGTCAATCCTTCAAAAACCGAATATCGTTTAATTGGCACTCCCAGCAAAAGAACCACAGTAGCCAATTCTTCCATCTATTTTTAAAATCCTGCTATCACTCCTACTCCCTTGGCTAAAAGCCTTGGTGTCATATTTGATGAAAATACTTCAAATCTCATATCTCATATCTCATCTGTCTGTCGTTCATCTTGCTTCCAGATTCGTCAAATCAGACAGATACGGTCATCTCTTGATAAAAATTCATCCATAATTCTTGCCAACTCAATAGTTCAATCTAAACTTGACTTTTGCTATTTATTTATTATTTATTTAATTAATAAGAGCGCCAAAAAGGATGATACAACCCTGTACAGTTCACAAAGAACACAGGCAATCTAGCACATCCAACAAGTACAACACAAACTAAAAGTCAACCTTAGTGAACTTGAGCGAATTAATAAGATTTCACGCACACCCTTATTTCACAGGCCACTAGAGATATTTAATACTTTTCGCTTCAAAATATTCATATTCCATATGCAGGACTAAATAGATTTACGTTTAGGGCTTGATTTGTGGTAATGAAAATAAAAATAAGGCATAAGGCTGGGATGTGAACTAAACGACTCTTGCGTTTCAGAAAACCGCCATGTCAACTCATCCATAGAACAAACACAAATAACACTAATTAAAATAATAAATAATTCATATTACTCGTGATGTGTCCATGTTGCTGAAGAATGTACCAATCGTATACTGCATATGCTAAAAAAGACGCACAAGTACCATAAGAGCCAAATCAACTTCAGAAATGGCAATCGATTGGTGAGCGACTTGGGCCCCAGAAATTGCTACAGAATTTTCGTATCCCACCCTAATTAAACAAGATTCACGGAAAGATGATGACGACGATGATGATGATAATAATATTAATAATCCACAATAGACAATAGTATTAATGTAAAAAGCTGGTAAATCTAAGGTTCGCGTCAATTTCCTCAGTTTTAATATTGCTGAACAGGTAGCCTAATAGTAAGATGTCAGAATACGTCACAGCGGATGAAGAGTTCAAATCCATTGCGATCTCCCCTCCCCCTCGTCTCTAGAAGGCTACTGAACAGAAACTGACGCCAAACTACGCTCTCTCTCTCTCTCTCTTAGTGCACTACCTATTGGCAGGTCCATGGTATAATACTACGCTCTGGCACACGTATAACTGTCTGCCACAGTATCTACAACGTGCTATATGGCTCTACAGGATCACATGCATGGCAGGTTATGTAACACAGCTATGATAATAACATGATTACATTAGCCCATCAGTGTCGTTATGTAACAACCGTGATTGCCTGTAGCATTGCGCAACTTGTTTCTGATTACATAACGGCGCAGAGTCCGTGTTCGGAAATACACAGACGTTATGGCATCAGACGTAACATCGCTACCGTCATCCGTGACAACAACTAAAATTAGGTTACTTCAATGCTGGGGATAAATGTGAAAGAGATTTTTAAAGCTGAAGCATTAAACATAGATACGAGTTTAGAGTCAGTCTCGTCAGCTGATTGTCAGAGACGGACAAACTAATAATAATGAAGGTTTAACGTCCGTTTCCTAATACAAGTATGATGTCAGGGAAAAACTAATGGCTTAATTCACGCAACGATTGGTCCGTCAGTTTAATTAAGTCAGTTTTCTGAGATAAGATGTGACTAGAACAAGCAGCTAAGAAGATGTGTTCACATAACTACAGAAAGTAGCTCATGTGATGAGTTGATATATAACTACAGGAAGTAGCTCATGTGATGAGTTCAGATAGAACTAAAGGTCCAGTAGATGTGTCCACATATTTAACTCTCCGACTTCGCCTCTGGCTCTAGAAATCGCTAAGATACTCGACCGCGGATCAATATGTGCAGGGTACAAATTCTGGGGTCGACTGTCACTGACATCGCTTTCGAGTGAGGAAACTGACGTTAACCTTAGCTTTATCAGCTTTATGAAGGACTCATACTGTTTAGTCGGTTGATTTGACACAGATGTTGGAAATCTTGAAGAGTGTCAACTGTCAATAGATCAGCGTGTTGTCAGTCTGACCTAACGTTATGCTTAAGCTTATCCATAGTTACGTAATCTAACAGACTGTTCAACATATCAGTAAGTACCATCTCTAATCTCCACAGTTCTCATCTCTAATCTCTACAGTTCTCATCTCTAATCTCTTCAGTTTCCATCTCTAATCTCTGCAGTTCTCATCTCTAATCTCTACAGTTCTCATCTCTAATCTCTACAGTTCTCATCTCTAATCTCCACAGTTCTCATTTCTAATCTCTTCAGTTTTCATCTCTAATCTCTACAGTTCTCATCTCTAATCTCTGCTGTTCTCATCTCTAATCTCTTCAGTTCTCATCTCTAATCTCTGCTGTTCTCATCTCTAATCTTCACAGTTCTCATCTCTAATCTCTTCAGTTCTCATCTCTAATCTCTGCAATTCTCATATCAGATCATTTCTTCTAAACGGTTCAATCATTTATTTCCTCTCCATTGGACACGTCAAACGATCCACATTATTCTGTCCAGAATAACGGATTGCACAGCCATTGATCTCGCTTTCCCTTCGATCTATACACGTGTATGTGTGTCTTACTAATACAGAACCGCGTGTAAAAAGCTAATGTTAACGTCTGTTTCCTCACTCAAAAGTGATGTCAGTGACGGACGAGCCCAGGGTTTGAACCCAGCACATACTGATCCGAGGTAGAATATCTTACGACATCGCCAATGTTTCCAGGGTAGTTGTATGTTCAACTTGAGACATTCCTGACCTCACCTTTGAGTGTAGAACCGGGCTTTAAATCCTCATTGCTCTGCAGTACTATGTGATGCCTAATCTACGTGTGCTAGGTCATATATGACAATATCGAGCACTGAGAAACCAAAGCCAAGTCGATACGTTAAAATGAAGGGTCCACTAAACAATGCAAATTCAAAATTTGGAAAATCGGTTCAGTTCAAGCGGATTCATAGTTCTTAAATTAACAAATTAAATTGAGTGGTAGTATTATAGTAATAAATTGATTTTACTTAATCAATTACTAATAATATGAAGAAGTTTAACGTACATTTTCTCTTCCGTTGTTGACGTCTGGAATGCTTCTTACGTATAGTAAAAAAGATGTTAACAAAAAAGCCTTTTCTCTCTCTCTCTCTCATATATATATATATATATATATATATATATATATATATATATATATATATATATCTTAGTGCACTGCCTACTGGCAGGTCCATGGTACATAACGCCTCCACTCTTCTCTGTCTTCCGCCTTCCTCTTCATTTCCACATATGAGTGGGTCTTTAAATCATCTAACATGCCTAATCTCGGCCTGCCCCTGCCTCTTTTTCCTTCCATTCTACCTTCTATGACATCTTTTAATAGACCTTCCCCCCTTAGAATGTGCCCTATCCATCTCTTCTTCCTATTTCTTAATACATTTATCAACTGTCTATCTGTGCCAACTCTCTCCAGGACTTCCTCATTTGTAACCTTTTGAGTCCAGCTAATCCTCTCCATTCTTCTCCAAATCCACATTTCCAATGCCTCCAGTTTCCTAATATCTTCCTTTCTTAAGATCCATGTTTCACATCCATATAATAGCGTCGTCCAAACCAAAGTTTTCACTATCTTTATCTTTGTGTCTTTCTTTAGACTTTTTGTTAATAGCTCTTTTCTACTACCAAAGGCCGCTTTTGCTTGTGCAATCCTACTGCATATTTCTGTCTCACATTTCCCATCATCGTTTATAGTATGACCCAAATATTTGAAACTCCTTACCTGTTCCAATTTCGTACCATTTATTGTGATACTAACTTCACCTTTATTATTGGACACTCTCATAACCTTGGTCTTTTTTATATTAATCTTCATGCCATATCTTAGGGCCGTATCATTCAGCCAATCCATTATCTTCTGCAATTCAATCTCGCTGCCCGCTACCATTCCTTGGTCATCTGCAAATCGTACATCTTGTAACAAATTCCCTCCTACTTTTATTCCTTCTTCCAGTCTTCCATGGCTTCCTCCATCATTGCCTCAGCGTAAATGTTAGCAGCGGCGCAATGCTACATCCTTGTCTTACTCCGCGTCCTATTACACCTTCTTCTGAGTATTCCTGTTGGATTTTGATTACTGCTCTTTGATTCATGTACAAGTTCAAAATTATCTTCTATCTCGCCAGTCAATTCCTATTCTTTTTAAGATATCATCATCATATAGTATGACCCAAATATTATTATTTATATTATTAGTATAGTATAACCCATAAATATATATATATATATATATATATATATATATATATATATATAATATATATATATATATATATATATATACAAATAATCCTCATTTCACCAAATTCATGGCAGTAAGAAACACATGCAATAGAAATCAAACACAACATAAATCAATAGAAAGAATATTTATAAAGGCTTCTATATATATATATATATAATATTATATATATATGTATATATATATATATATTTAATATATATATATTCAGTATATATATATACAGTATATATATATATATATATATATATATATATATATATATATATATATATATATATATATAATTCTTTTTCCAACTGGTATAGGTTCAAAGCCTATATGTTAACAGTGCATTCCTATTTGACATTTGACGGTCAAGGTCTGTGTTTAGCATTTTGATCGCCAACAAGATGATTTATATAAATTTATATATTCATTTCTTTATTCGTCAAAAACAGACAGGATCAAGATATATCACAGACATTTATACACACACACACACACACACACACACACACACACACACACACACACACACACACACACACACACATACTATCTTAGAATAATCAAAATGCATTATAAGAAACTTAAATAGAGTTTCTACTAATTCCAGTACTAGCATTAAACGCTTCGTAAATTAAATACTCGCTTCTACCATGAGACACTCTATTGTCCAGAACCACTCAACAATTTATAGGCATCTAAAACAATCACACAGTTTCTCTAGTCCAGTTACAAAATGCTTTAAAATTATATTTATATAATTAAATATTAGATTTAATCTTAAATCAATCAGCTAGCATCTATGATATATCTCAGAGAACTTTTAACCTGGCAACAATTACACTGCTTCCAAGGTAGTATATCATTGTCTTCAACAGTTCTTGCTATTCTATTTTCTAATCTTTATCTATGTTCTTGTTAATACGGACCCCTGTTTCCTTTTCATTTCATATGAATTGCTGTATTTTGTGAGACTAGCTCTATTAATAATAGTAATAATAAAACTTTAACGTCCGTTTCCTCATCCAGGGATGATGTCAGGGACGTCCCCAACAGCACACATCACTGAGTGAAATGATTGAATACTTTTAATCATAAAATCAATAGAAACAATTAAAGAGTATTAGAATATTACATTATTGTAACTTAAATCATATATGAACATATTATACTTACATACATGAACAAATAACGTGAAAATATCAAACGAACAATTCTAATTGTATGAATGTACAAAGCATTTGACTATATTAACTAACAATTCATCATCTGAATAAGGAACTAGTCATTGCGGATAATTATAAGCTAGCAACGCTTACCTGTATGCTGCCGCTATTAGATATCCTAGCCTAGTTGTAAACAGATCTCTGACTACTAGGCCTAATATTGAGCTGAGTTAATCCAATGTTTTGAGTAATCCAGAGCGCGTAATAGAATATTCCATCAAGTTTCTAGGTATAAATCGCTCCGCAGATATGACGACAATTCTACAATCTATAGACAGCATAGATGATAGAGTAAATAACGAGGTTTATTCTGTTTAACGTCCTTCTTGTAGTTTGGACTTTGTGCGTAGATTGGGTGCGATATGATAAAACAAGAGACTGGGGTGTCAAATGTGTGTGCACCAGTGTGAGTGTATGTGTGTGTGTGTGTGTGCACCAGTGTGTGTGTATGTATGTGTGTGTGTATGCGTGTGAGTGTACGATTGTACGTGTGTTTATGTGTGTGTGACAGCACGACTGTGAGTGTGGTTTACCTGTGTTCGTATGTCCACTACAGCACACAAAGAACCGCTCCAATAACCCGCTCTGCTACCCTTCCCTCGTATAAACTCTCCACCGCAATGACCCTATATATTCTCTCTCTCTCTCTCCCTCTCTCTCTCTCTATCATTCGCTCTCTGTCTCTCTCTCTCTCTCTCTCTCGTTCTCTCTCTCTCTCCGTTACAATATGCAACCGTCTTTATCATACTAGCCAATAATACATATTATAGCTGCAGTACATTGAATGATTTCAACGACTGATTCCGTTGGGACAAATTTATTACAACTCTAATTAATAAATATATTTCCATCAGTGTAGTTTAAATATAGTTCTATCAGTGTAGTTTATAACTTTAAATAGGCCTATAGTTCTATGAATGCAATTTAAATAGCGCGCCGTAGATCAACTGAAGATGAACGTTTTCAGCGTTAAAACCATTACGTCCTATGTATCCAGCTACATTTTCCCTCAGTCTACTCTTTAATATAGGCTTTTTACCAGCCAGGACAGTTTTTTGGCGGATTTCTAAATCGCCAATATACTACTATATTATTTACAATATACTTTATAATAAAGTCCTATAGAAGCAGATAGTAGGTACCTGACAATGTATAGAAATGATTTCAGAACACCTAAGTATAACTGAAGCCATGCTTCATTTGTCCCACTTTTACCAAATTCTGTCATTTATAAGTTTCTTTATCCAGTGAATAAATTGCAGTAATAAAATATTAATTACAACATATCAGTTAACACTACATGTATATGAGCAACACAATTATTTTATTTTATGAGCTACGTGTTGTATTTTATAAACTACATGTTGTAGTTTATGAACTATAGGCCTATACCCTGTATTTATGATGTATACATGCTGCATTCATGTGCTATAAGCTGAATATATGTATTTTATATTTATTATGTATCTGTATTTTATAAGCTACATGTTGTATTTTATGAACTACACATCTATGAGTCTCTCAATTGTTGCTATATATGTATAGATCTACTGTCAATCCAATGAATCCACACTGTGATATTTTAAATTGTGATATTTTATTATTAATTATATTGTGATATTTTAAATTGCATGTTACGTAAGTGAAGTATTGCAACAGTTTGTTAGTGGGTTAATTGTTTTACGATGGGCGATTGATGACCCTGATGGAGATGCCCCATGGCTCTCTCAACGTACTAGATGCCTAAAGGCAGGTCCATGGTATACAACTCATCTAGCCAAATTCTATTCATAGCTTTTCTTTGTATATCAATATATGAATGTGCTAATCTAGTTTAGAGAGCTATCCTCTAACATAACATAACATAACATAGCATAGCATAGCATACTATAACATAACATAACATAGTTATGATAATGTGTAATAATTATTACATATATATGACATATTATATATTATTAAATTATATTATAACACGTTATAC
>CAJHZI010000624.1:150000-167500 GCA_905160935.1 Enchytraeus crypticus
TAGCGGTACAAAGGAATGGTAGCGGGAAACGAGACGGGCCTACAGAAGATAATGGACAGTCTGACTGATACGGCATTGAAATATGGAATGAAGATTAACATCAAAGAGACAAAAGTGATGAGAGTATTCCATAAACATCTGAAAATGCTTGACTCAATCTAGGTGGATTTATTCTTGTTAAATTAAAATTATGAATTTTTCTAATTTTGGTGTGCTACCTTAATATTTTTGCAGCCAGATTTACAAAATTATATATGACATTCTATGTGTTAAGACTATCTGGAGTAAATAATTTTGCACCATAGCAATGCAATAATTTCATAACTATTTTCGTAACTTCATAATTGATCTGAGAGTTTCAAATTTGACACCCTAAGGTAAATTATGAAGCTTATTACTGGTCAGTTGATAGCAAACGGTGTATATTAAGACTTTTCTATGGAAGTACACGTCTGTTATGATTTAATGAATTTTTAAGCATATTTACCATAAACCAGTTTAAACATGTTTGTCATAACCATGTTTATTATAAGTAAAGTTAAACAATTGCAACATTATCTAAACCAAACCATTTCGAACTCGAATCGAACTCTTGTGAGTTGGAAAGCAAGTCGAACCCGAACTCTTGTTAGAACCGAACTTTCATTTTCAACGAACCGAACCGAACTCTCAAATTGTCAACTGCTAACCGAACCCGAACCGAACTTTCATTTTCAACTAACTGAACCTTAACTCTGGAAATTCATAAAATTCCCATCTCTACTTTCTATTTACTTTTTGTTCCATGTATGTTTGCACGTTTTCTGCGGCATGTCATATTTCAAGTAATAAATGAATATACTGTATATTTAACTTTAAATCATCTAAAAATACTTATTCTTATTATTACGTAGATCTACCATTTTTCTGGGGATTCTGCTAATGACGAGGTGGGCCCCTATGTCTTCCTCAGCTAGAGTTGATACCTATCACTTTAAATACCACATTTTTAAACCGTTGGGCAATTTAGACCATTTGCCATATAACCAACCCAGTGAATGTCCGAGATTTTACTATCAGATCAGTGCGGCTGAGATTAGAACCCACGAGAGTTTATTTCACCTCAGAATCTGTCATTAAAAACTTCACGATGTTACTACTATGCTAATAAGACACCCAACTAAACACAAGAAGATCATTAGTGATTCAAAATAGTGTTTATCGCTTCACAAAATGTGTAAATTTGGCAGAAAGTTAAGTTTTTTTAACTTAACGAAGCCGAAAAAGTTTTAAAATTAATATCTTTGACAAACAAATCGTGAATAAACCTTTTAGAGTTAAATTGAAGTAAAACATCACATACTGCGTAGAACAAGACTGAATCCACTCTACAAGTAGTCTTTATTATACGGTTTAAAAGTCATGAAAGAAAGGTGTGTAAGAGGTAACAATTATCATCATCATCTTCTTCTTCTTCCCTTGAATCCCAGCTTAAACTATGGTACGGATTAATATATTTTGCAGCAATTCTGGAGCCTAGTCGCTCACCATCCGGATGCCCTTTCTGACGTTAGTTTTGATATTAGCGCTTAGTCGCCTTTTATGACACGTGCAGTAGACTGTTGGTCTATTCTTCAGCCACCCGGACACAACATGGGTAATACATTATTTCAATTCAGATTAAGACATTATACAGTTATAAATTTCTATCTACATTTTCTTTTATATTAATTAATGACAGTAGTACGATACTTTTCCATAGTTTAATTTCTAATGTATAGACCAATTTCTATGTATGCACATCTAAAAGTTTCATTTCTAAAACAAGTTATTAATAAAAACAAGCAAAAAACTCGATCAATTAAATAGTTATAAACTTAAATAAAAGCAAACGACAACAACATCATAATAGTAACAGCTGAAGAAGACTAGCGGATTTGTAAGACTAGGCAATATACGATATAATGCAATATAAATGCAATATAAGAGAATTACATGACATACCATCTGCATAGATCTATTAAACTAAAATACAGTATCACTAGCAAATGTTAAATGAGATTCATTAGATACAGAATACGAACGAACACGTATATTGATGTACTCTTTATAAATATAATAAAGGGTGGTCCAGAATAAATGCAACTACTTTGTAGGCTAATAACTTCGACAATCTTTATCCAAACGTCCCACTTTATACATTAAATTAAATACAATTCTCCTTTCCATTAACTTGCTAAATAGCTAAGAGATACTAATACACATGTTAGAGAAATTATCATTTCCGTTTCCTTCCTCAGTTCATGCGCATTCGACTCCTACGACACGTACAGTTTACAGTCAGTCTATTCTTAAGTGATCCGGACACAACAGGGGAATCGCGGGACACTAGTATGAGAGGTTCAATCCCTCACTATGTCTCTACAGAACGTCTCTTACATCACTTACAGCAGCTCGGTTAAATTTTGGCTTCTGAGGCTCCCATTGAATTCCTCAGTTTAAATTTCAGTCTAAACTACTCAAATATCGCTTGTATTTGTTTGGTTTAGTTAATAAAATAGTGTTTCGCATACAGCAAAGACAAAATCAGAATACAGCAGTACTAAATGTAAATGCAGAATGCACGACATAAAACATAAATATCCATATATCTATATCTGACATAAAAGAGAAAAACATCTCATTAAAAGACTAGCATCAGATGAGAGAAGAAGTTCCATACAAAGTAAATTACACGCATTAGAAGCACTGAAGCGATGACGATGATAGTGGTGATGAATGGAAGTAGATGATGATGATAATGATGATGATGATGATGATAGTGATGGTAAGGATAAAGATGATGACGACGGTGATGATGCTGGTACTGCTGATGATGATGGCTATGATGAAGGTATGATGATGATGATGGCTATGATGAAGGTATGATGATGATGATGGCTATGATGAAGGTAAGATGATGATGATGGCTATGATGAAGGTATGATGATGATGATGGCTATGATGAAGGTATGATGATGATGATGGCTATGATGAAGGTATGATGATGATGATGGCTATGATGAAGGTATGATGATGATGATGGTTATGATGAAGGTAAGATGATGATGATGGCTATGATGAAGGTACGATGATGATGATGGCTATGATGAAGGTAAGATGATGATGATGATGGTTATGACGAAGGTACGATGATGATGATGGCTATGAGAAAGGGAAGATGATGATAATACAGAAGTGACGATACAAAACGACCAATACTGTTCAGAGAGAATTCCATTACCAATAACGTTTACGTTATTTAGATACAATGAGTTATTTATTACAATTTAACTATCACAAAAGTTTAACGTCCGTTTCCACAAATAAGATATGCTTAAAACATAAAGCTAAAAAACTAGTAAAGCTAATGTTAACTCAGTTTCCTAACTCGAAAGCTATGTCAGTGACAGGAGAGCCCGGGATTTGAACCCGCATATACTGATCCCCAGTCGAATATTTGGCCGACATCATCACTGGCTACAACCAGTAACAAGCAGATACATTCAAGCAGACGTTACGAGTGAATTTAATGGTCAGATCATCAGCATTGATAGTCATACTGACATAGACCAGCCTAAATATCAAGCACTGAAGATCTATGGTCACTATGACCCAGTCAATAATAATAATAACAACAACAATTAGAGTGCTACAGTCATCAATGATAACATCGAGCACTATTGAGACAAAATCAAGCCGGCGAGCAAAAAGAAGGTCCAGAAACGGTGCAAATTCCAAAATCCATAAAATCAGTCCAAAGTAAAGAGTATTAAAGAAAAGGTGGTTTAGGCGCAGGTCGCTGCTCATGGACACAGGATGGAAAAGAGAGATGGAAAACATAGGTCTTCAACTGCCTATGGAACTGATCATAGGAAAGCAAAGGCTGATGTGATTCAGATGAAGATTTCTGAAGATTGGACGGAAGAGAATTCCAGATCTACGGTGCAGCATGCTGGAAAGAACGATTAGATAGCTTAGTGAGTGAAGGTAAGCTAGGTCTCACAAGAGTAATTAATTTAGAAGACCGAGTAACAGCAGGCTGCATCACGTTAATCAATTGATACATACAAGGTCATAGGAGGATGATAGGTATTAGAGCAGCATATAACGACAAACAGAATCAAACACTAGGATATCAAAGAGGACGCACTGATAGTCTATAGTAACTATGACCCAATCATAGGAGGATGATAAATAATAAAGTAGCATACAAAGACACTGAAGTTCTATGGTAACTATGATACAGAGGATTGCTACACAAGCTCTCCAACTAGAATTGGTTGAGTTTTTTTTGTATAAAGTGAATATAGTATTGGCTGATTGAAAACACATTATAAGATTACACATGTATATTATAAATAATAATAATAGTAATCATCCTCTTCCCTTTAATCCTTGTTTAACTAGGGTGAAATAGGAAGAATTTGCAGCAGGCGTCCACAACCAAATACCCTTTCTGACAATTGAATATTATATGTAATAGTATTAAAAATTTAAATCAATTACAGTTGTAAGCTGACTTTTTCAAAAATATTTAAGTGCATCGTAAGGATCCTATTTTCGTCACTTTTATTGTTTTTACAGAGTGCGCTTCTAAATATAAACAAAACAAGCCAGATCTAGCTTGAAACAACCTATAAGACATCAAATACTAAAAATAAAATTTAAAATACTAATATATCGCACAGATAATTACAGATCTTAGTGAAATTGATCTCCTATTTGACATAATCTGTACAGTAGCAAGCTATATAAATTTAATCAGCAATACTGTCTAATATAGTTTATCTAGAAGTGCACAAATAGAGATATATTCTGTAAATTGTGCATAAATTCACAACCGATGCAAGGCATCAACAGTTTTTAAATCAGTTAAAATGAAAATGTAAAATTGAACAATTTCTTTAGAATATTGTCAGAATGGCAGAGTATGTACATTTCTATATTGGCATGGTTTGTATGAAGACAAGGAACTTTTGAAAATGCAGTAAATAGTAAGATAGCAAATAATGTTAATTCAGCTAAGAATTCACATTTCTCTCAAATGGCTGAGTATACGAAACACTACACCCAATCAAGATTCCTGAAAGTAAAAAGGTCGCAGGTAAAAGTTGTAGCCACCATATGGCTGTATAATAATACACATATAACAATGCCAGCCATATGCACATAAGGCTGTCATAGTTATATGTCATCAGTTCTACAATATACCTTTACAGAGGTCATTGTTACAACATAAACAGTACACTGTCATAAAATACGTAGCTAATATACTCAACTTCCAAAAACTTTCAAGAGCTAAATAGATATGTAACGATAGCAAGACAATTAAAAAACAAGTAACATATAATATTATTTTAATATACTGTGAAGTGAACACTGAACACATGTATGTATATATATATATATATATATATATATATATATATATGTATGTATATGTATGTATATATAATATATATATTATATATATATATATATATAATATATATATATATATATAGATATATATATATATATATAATATATATATATATATATATATATATATATATATATATATATATATATGTATATACATGTATATATATATACTTCTATTATAAATAATTATATATATATATATATATGTATATATATCAATAAAAAAATATTTAAAAAATATTATATATATATATATATATATATATATATAATATACAGTTAACACTTTGTAACACATTAACCCATGGTTCTCAAGCAATATCCCTGGATGGGCTACAATCACCACAACAGTGATAAAACACAGACAAAGATATTACAATCTAATATATTGTTACACAATCTACACGCATTTATCAATAACAGCACACGGCAATACCTCGAGTAGGCAATTCTATATAAATACTAACAAAACACTAATGGTTTACAAAGAATAATATCCTCAACACACACTGTATATCAAGACCTCATCTCTTACCAAACAGAACCAAATGAATATCCGCCAACGATTCAACGAATCACTGCGATTGGATGACGACAGATTGATTGACAGGTCCGTCAGCCACACCCCCCACCCCAGTGGGAGTGGCTTCAGTCCCATGGGCTCCACCCA
Source organism: Enchytraeus crypticus (assembly GCA_905160935.1). Lineage (NCBI taxonomy): Eukaryota > Metazoa > Annelida > Clitellata > Enchytraeida > Enchytraeidae > Enchytraeus > Enchytraeus crypticus. Next base: position 156,116 of record CAJHZI010000624.1, read on the forward strand.
TTGTGCTCGGGTTCCACACGAGGCTGTAGTAGATAGCCAGCGCAACGGCAGCCAATGACACCGCGATAACGTAAGCCACAACTGTTGCTAGTCTCACCCATTTCTTGTTCGTCTTAGAAGCCATCTTGTTCTTGCTCTTGTCTGCTGTGTAGGACGGACGCTTGATCCCGCCACTAGAGTTGTTAAACCCGCTGTGATTGGCTGTTGGCTCTTCCTTCATACGCATGTTGACAGCTAGATCAGCGATTCCGAGAGAAACCGAAAACAGAGTAATCACTGTCTCGTTATACACTACAAAAACAACAACAGAATTAGAGTGCTACTGTCGTCCATGACAAAATTGAGCACTATGGTACCAAATCCAAATACGGTACAGCACATATATATGTTGCACTACTGACGTAAAACTAGATACTCTATAACTTTCATTACTATATTTGAACTATTTATAAAACTATAACTTTCATCTTCTCATTAGTGCTATTGATATAGTATTAATATATAGTATTAAGAGTTAACCTAAAAATCCCTTCTCCTTACATTATGAAAATTATAACAACAGAACCTAAAACTGTACATGTATTTAGTACATCGTGGCAGAACTTGACATTGTCCTCTCTGGCTTAAGGTACTCACGGTTCACCACAGACTCATAGACTACGCTCAACTTCATCCTAACACTGACTTGGTCTTAGTAAACTTCGAAGGTGCATTTATTTCTTGAGAAAAATATGAATCCTAAGATGGATTATCATCGCCTTCCTCAGTTCCTGTTTAGAACATATGGAGTACCTAATTTCTGACACATACTAGTGGGAAGATATTATCCATTACAACAACTATCCAATTTAAATAGGATCACACTCTAACAAAAAAAACCTTCAACATTGATGATGCAAGAAATGGCAGGTACTTAGGGCTCAATGTTTAAAGTTTAAGCAGAGTGTTGTTTAAACTAATTTAAACAGTAATAATTTTGAAAAAGTATTCTTTCAGTTTTTTAATTCCAAAAAAATACTATTAACTCGAACAATGTATATATTTAAAATTTATTAACTAAAAGAAATTAAATTCATGATACAAATATTAAGGCATTTGCTGCTGGCATACTACAATAGAAACACACATTTACAACAATAACAATTAGATTGCTAATAGTGTCAATGAAGTATTCGAGCAGCATTGAACAATATCCAATTTCATAATTTTTAAGAGTAGCTATATTTATATAGATCAGTAAAAGGTCGTAGTATATCTAATCCAGCTGGGCTGCAAATATACTAAAATTCCCGTTGTTAATTAATGGTTGCTATTATTATTATTATTATTATTATTATTATTATTATTATTATTATTATTATTATTCTCTAATCACAAAGTCTGAGATTCCATTCTAAACTAGTTATAAAATGTTAATCAATTAATTAAAGTACAATTTAAAATGCAAAATTTAAAAAAGGAGATTATCGCGTGAACGATCTTAACATAACTTACAATGATATGTTCGCGATTAGGAATGAAGATTAGACGAAGAGACTAAATTATTTAATTAATTTAACTTGATTTTTTTCATTCATAATCACATTTCTTTGTTTACCAATAAATTATTTAATAACCCACTTTATTAAACGGTGTCACCGAGCATGCGCATACAGACAGACCACAACAGCATCGCATATCAATGTATTACCTATGGCAGCTTCAGTTCTAACTAATATAGGATATTTTACGAGTTTAGAAAGATTAGGTTTATAGGCCAGTATTTTACTACAAATAATAATTACAAATGTGATTGAATAGAATAGAATAGAATAGATAATATGTTTATTTTTGCAAAGACACAATACGCATATGCGACAAACAATGCCTCAACGGCAATTCCTACATCAATAGCGATGATAATAATAATTGATTGCGATTGAAAATAGATTGGTTTCATTAGGTTTGAATTTTATAATGAAATTGGTACGAATTTTTCAGTTGTAGCTAAATTATTACACAGAATTATGAAAATTTTAAGTATTTATACATAATTAGTTTAAATTAGATATACAAATAACTAGTTATTTATAACTAAGGTAAAGAAAAATCCAAAATTACGATCATAAGCTGATATCTTAATCCATAAATACAGCAATTCTTGGAAATACGTACCTTCGTTGTTTAATAAAAAATAAGTAATAATAATATTTTTTGGGGGGAGGGGGATTTAGCGCACTCAGTTAAGCTGCGCGTCACTTGAACGAAGTAAAGCCACGCTGCACGCGGTTAGTAAATTGTGGGCCACCACTTTGGAAGACCGCGTGTAGACAGCTTTGAAAGTAAAACAATCCCCAGGGAGTTGAAGGTTATTCTTAAATCCGCTCCGGCTGCTATTGGAGCGCCAACAAAAAGGCAACGATTACTAATAACCATGGAAAGGAATGGAGGAAATAACGAAAACTACAAAAACAGAAACTTAAGAAAGAAAACATTGTAAACACATGCGGTATGTCATGTGTGTAACTATACGGAATAAATTTTTAAAAAAATTAACAAAATTAAATTAGATTTTAAAAATCTAGTATATAGCGACGACTATAACTTGAGTTTTATTAAATTAAATCTTTAACAAATTAAGGATATGTAAAGTTAAAATGTAGGCCTATATATAAAGTTAAGTAAAGATTAGTTAAGTTATATCAAACGGTATTTTCATCCGCTACTGAAAATTCTTCCTTACCACTTTTCCACATTCCTGCCATCAAGTGAAGATTCCGAAAATCATTTCATGCATATATTTTCACCAGGTGCCACTAGAGGATATTGAATATCATAAACTTAAATTCAAATGTTTTCCCTCTAAGCTGTTATATAGCTGCTTTTACATAAAATTATACTCATGTTAAGATAATCTCATAACTGGATTGTAATATAAGGATTGATTATTATCGTAAAATCAAATTCGTTGAGGATTAATTTTGAGGAACAAGTGTTGCGATTTACGTAGCGCTACGTTGGCTACATAAACGTGGAAGCATCGGTGGTTCAGTGGTAGAATGCTCGCCTGCCACGCGGGCGGCCCGGGTTCGATTCCCGGCCGATGCACATTTTATTGTATCTTAAAAAATTTATAACATTTTGTATTTTATAAAAATATGAATAACATATTTTCAAGATCTAATGATAAGATTATGATAATGATAATTTTATTTAATACAATGATAATGATAAAACGATGTAATTATATGGAAATGCTGCAAATGCACATAACGTTCAATATTTTTACAAGAAATGTCAAAGGATACACTGTTGTGAATATACACATGGAATATCATTTCATTTTGTCTTTGTCGATCTGGTGCATGTGTGTGTTGTGTGTGCGTGTGTATGTGATACAGTGTAGCCTGCACCTAGCGGCCGCGCTGATCTGAGAGTAAAATCTCGGAATTTCACTGGACTGGCAATACAGAAAATGGACTAAATTGCCTAATGGATATAACATGTGGTATTAAAAGTTGACATTAACATAGTTGATCATTTCACTATCATGTGTGTTATTATTATTATAATTATTGTGTGTGTGTGTGTGTGTGTGTGAGAGAGAGAGAGATAGAGAGAGAGAGAGAGGGGAGAGAGAGAGACAGATACATAGAGGGAGAAATAGAGAGAGAGAGAGAGCGAGAGAGCGAAGAGAGAGAGAGAGAGAGATCATTGAGCGATATAGCAGGTTGTACAAGAGTAACGACCACACTAATGCATTGAGTGGCAGATTTGCTACGTCAAGAAGTCGGTAGCGTATCAATTTATTGTATACAGAAATTACTAGGCATAACTCGATTAAATTTTCTAATTAACGCCAAATAGAATTATTCTTGACATAATGAGTTGATATATTAGGATAAACAAGTAGAGGAGGATGAGACAGGAGAAATAGCATGTAGCTGAGACAGGAGAAATAGCATGTAGATGAGACAGGAGAAATAGCATGCAATGAGACAGAAGAAATAGCATGTAATGAGACAGGAGAAATAGCATGTAATGAGACAGGAGAAATAGCATGTCATGAGACAGGAGAAATGGCATGTAATGAGACAGGAGAAATAGCATGTAATGACACAGGAGAAATAGCAGGTAATGAGACAGGAGAAATAGCATGTCATGAGACAGGAGAAATAGCATGAGACAGGAGAAATAGCATGTAATGAGACAGGAGAAATAGCATGTCATGAGACAGGAGAAATGGCATGTAATGAGACAGGAGAAATAGCATGTAATGACACAGGAGAAATAGCAGGTAATGAGACAGGAGAAATAGCATGTAATGACACAGGAGAAATAGCATGTAATGAGTCAGGAGAAATAGCAGGTAATGAGACAGGAGAAATAGCATGTAATGAGACAGGAGAAATAGCATGTAATGAGACAGGAGAAATAGCATGTAATGAGTCAGGAGAAATAGCAGGTAATGAGACAGGAGAAATAGCATGTAATGAGACAGGAGAAATAGCATGTAATGAGACAGGAGAAATAGCATGTAATGAGTCAGGAGAAATAGCATGTAGATGAGACAGGAGAAATAGCATGTAGATGAGACAGGAGAAATAGCATGTAATGAGACAGGAGAAATAGCATGTAGATGATCTGACACAGCTTTCGTATAGCCTACATGAAGATATATAGAGAGGATTGAAAAGTTGACTGCTACAGTGGCGTAGCGAGGGGGAGGCAGGGAGGGGCATGTGTCCCCTCCAAGATGTCATGTAAAAGTTTTGTTACGACCAAAATATAAGAGAAAACATTGTATAAAGTTTGTACCTCCCCAAAGTACCTCCCCCAAGATCAAAGTGCCTCCCCCAATACTAAATCCTGGCTACGCCACTGGACTGCTAAATATGATCTAAGTGCGATACCCAAATAAACTACGGTTTTTAATTGTTAGACCTAACTCTCCCACTTAGTGCAGTGCCTACTGGCAGGTCCGTGGTATGCAAAGCCTCCACTCTTCTCTGTCTTCAGCTCTCATTGCTTAATAATCTTCATTGGCTTCCTGTGGTTCAAAGAATTTAGTATAAAATTGCTCTGTTAACTTTCAAATCACTTCTCTTTTGTAAACTTACCTGTCTGATCTCTTAATCCAATGTCAACCTTCTCGTAAGCTTCGTTCTTTCGTTGCCAAACTACTCAATATTTCTAATATTCTCATTTCATTAGGTAGACGTTTATTTTGTTTCTCTGCTCCTACTGTTTGGAACTCTCTGCCTCCTGAGCTTTTCTTATGTTCTACTACTTTCACGTTCCGTTGTAGGCAAGAAGGTTTACCAAAGAGAAGTGTTTTGGAAATGATGATAATGGTGAACGTATAGTGATGATGATGATCGTAGGCAATTACTAGAAAGTTAATTATTTTAAATTTCAAAGCATATGAGACCCACCTGGTCATAAGCTGAATCCCCAAAGAATAATGATTTTAAGCTGATAAAGCTAAGGTTAACGTCAGTTTCCTCTATCGAAAGCGCTGTTAGTGACGGGAGAGACCAGGATTTGAACCCGCACCTACTGATCCGCGGTCGAGTATCTTACCGACTTCGCCACTGGCTCCAACCGTATATCAAAAATGTATATCAAGAGGTATGTTATAGATGATTTAAAGATCTACTCGAATGTGGAAAAATGAAGAGGAAATCGCAAGATAGAGAATAGTGGATGCATTATATATCATGGACCTGCCAGTAGGCAGTACACTAACAGTGAAATTTAAAAGAAGATATAGGCCTATGATGTTTCTATTTGTAATCTCTGATGTGTTATGGAATTTGTAATCTGTAATGATTTTAATTGTACTCTGTAAGTTTAAATTGATGCAAGTTGACCTGATGTTGACCTGATGCAAGTTGATGATGCAAGTTGACCTAACGAATTTCTATAGAAATGAACTCCTTGATTGAACAGAAAACTATATTTAATGTAATTTAAAATAGATTTTCTAGAGAAAATAGATTTCATACAATAAATTATATGTAGGCCTAATATACAGTATAAGGATAACGCAATGAGGAGAATCTATTTTTACATCTGTTAGAGAACAACAAAAACTGCTACAACTCAGTATCACTTTCCGTATCTGTGCGTCCGTCTGGTTGTGTCTGTGCGTATTACTGCCTGTCTTAGTGAATGTGTAGCCAAATGTCTGCTGAAGGTCGAAAAGAGAGCACTGCCGATAGTAAGATTAATCAATCAATCAATCAATCAATCATTCTCTCATTCATTCAATTAAAAATAAATAAATGAATCAGTCAGTCAGTCAGTCGGTCGGTCGGTCGGTCGGTCGGTCAATGCACTGTACTGTCAGTGCCCTGTACCGTACTGTGTTGCGTTGTGTTGTGTCGTGTCGTATCTTATACTATTGTATTGCATTGTATTGTATTGTATTGTATTGCATTATATTGTATTGTATTGTATTGTATTGTATTGTACTGTACTGTACTGTACTGTACTGTATTGTATTGTATTGTATAGTATTGTGTTGTATTGTATTGTATTGTATTGTACTGTACTGTACTAACTGTACTGTACTGTTTTGTATTGTATTGTATTGTACTGTATTGTATTGTATTGTACTGTATTGTATTGTATTTTACTGTATTGTATTGTATTGTATTGTAGTGTATTGTATTGTATTGTAATGTATTGTATTGTATCGAATTGTATGGTATCGTATCGTATCGTATTGTATTGTATTAAAGGACCAGATCTAAGCTCTGAGACGGGTTGGTTACAGAACTGCTGTAGTTTTCTACTGAACGCCATGTCATGGACCATCATCATCTTCACCCTTCCTTTCTCTCTCTGCATGTGCATGAAGGTATTGTTCTCTCTCTCTCTCGCTCTCTCTCTCTTTCTCTCTTTCTCTTTCTCTCTCTCTCACTCACTGTCTCTCTTCATGTGCATAGTGGTAACACTTTACTCTCTCTCTCTCTATGTCTCTTTGCCACACTTTCTCTCTCTCTCTCCACTCTCTCTCTCTCTCTCTCTCTCTCTCTCTCTTTCTACAGTTTTTGTTTTTAGTGGGTTTAACGTCAAGATCAGAAGCCCGAAAGGCTTCTCTTCAAGACGTCGAGCTCGATCATCGCCGTTGTTGACCGGCCAATCAAAGTAGAAATCAAACTAGACTTCATAAGCAGGATCCCCCAAAAATAATGGTAGGCTGTATCAAAACGAATGTTTTGGATGATTTAAAGATCCACTCGTAAGTGAACACGAAGAGGAAAGCAGAAGATGAAGAAAGAGAACAGAAGATAAGGATGAGTGAAGGCCTTATATACCATGGACTTGCCAGTAGGCAGTGCACTAAGCGAAGCGAGAGAGATAGCGAGTGTAATCATTTTTAATACTAATGGCTGATAATAGCCTTTAATAGTAATAACTTGTAATAATAATTTGTTTTACCACTAATTTTGTACAAACTGTAAGTCTGATATTAACGTCAATTTCCTCACTCGAAAGCAATTTCAGTGACGGACAAGCCCTGGATTTGAACCCCGCACATACTGATCCGCAGTCGAGTGACTTACCGACAGCGTCACTGGCTCCAGCCAGCATAATTGTTAATAGTAGTCGTACCCGTAATATGTACCTTTACTTTTCTATTGCTGTGCATTATTATTAATGTTTGCTCGGAAGTTTGCTTTCGTTTGATTTGGTACGATTTCTTTTGCTAGTAGGCCCATAAGTTGCTTATCAGTGATTTGGTGTTAATGCTGATATAAACACATACATCTCTCTTTTGTAGCAATTGAAATAATTGTTGTTGTTGTTGTTTAGATAGTGCAGGAGTACGAGAGGGCCATTATCTTCAGACTGGGCAGAGCTCTTCATGCTGCTAAGGGTCCAGGTCTGTCTCTGGTCTTCCTAATGCTTGATGTTGTCATAACTAAGATACCCTCAGTGTAACGTAACATAACATAATGGTACACTAGGTAAGGAAGCACTGATGATTGTTTAAGACCCATTTCCTCGTTCTTCTCCATGGTTAGTGACCGTTGCATTTTGATGGCGCATCAATTGCAGCCGGCGCGGATTTCAGATTAACATTCCGTCACCCTGGGATTTTTCTTTCAAAGCTGTCAACACTCGGGTGTAGACTTGCTAGATACGATTAGGTGACTGCGAGGTAGCATGTTTATGATTACGATTTAGGCAGGGACTTCCACACAATGTTAACAACGACGCGTCGTTGACATAATAGAGGGGAAAGAATAGGAAAAGGTAGGAATTAAAAAAGAGGGGAGGGGAAAAATTGGCATTGGGAGTTAGGCTAGGGGTGAAATATGCGTTCATGCGCCTTTGCTGTGGGGGGAGAGGGGTAAGGGATCATCGTCCCTGTTTCGAAGCATGCCTAACACTGGCTGGAGCCAGTGGCGAAGTTGGTAAGATACTCGGCCGCGGATCAGTAGATGCGGGCTTCAAATCCTGGGCTCGACCGTCGCTGACATCGCTTTCGAGTGAGGAAACTGACGTTAACATTAGCTTTTAGCTTTTTTATAAAGTATTTAAATCAACAATATTTAAAATACTACAATTATTTTATTTATATAGTTTCCAGCTTTTTACCTGCGCATTTTACGACATCACTGGCCAGAACAAAAGCGCTTTGATATTGTCGCCTGTTCATTAGATAATAATAATTCTTCATTAGGTATTTACCTAACTATGTGAATGAATGCAAGCCTCGACACGTCACTGCTGTGCACATTTGTATGTAGGAATGTCTTAACAGCGTAGGGGTAACGTCATGAAGTTTTAAATGACAGATACTGAGGTGAATTGAACTCTCGTGGGTTCAAATCCCTGCCGCGCTAATCTGAGAGTAAAATCATTCACTGGACTGACTATTCGCTGGACTGGCTATATGGAAAAAGGTCTAAATTGCCTAATGTTTTAAACATGTGGTATTAAAAGTGATAGATATCAACCTAGTTGATCATTTCACTATAATGCGTGTTTACTTTGTAGGACTGTTCTTCATTGTGCCGTGCACGGATCAGTTTGTACGCGTTGATCTCAGGACTGTCTCCTTCGATGTGCCACCACAAGAGGTTCTTGTTCTTGTTCTTGTTCTTGACCTTGTTATTGTTCTTTTTCTTGTTCTTTTTCTTGTTCTCTTTCTTGGTCTTGTTCTTGTTCTTGTTTTCAACATCTGCTTGTTGTTCGGTAATCATCCTCTAAATCTAATCAATCAATTAGTAAATTGGTTTATTTATTTCAAACCACTATAGTTTACAAAACAGCACAATAATAGAAATAAACTGCATAGTGAACTATGGTTGTGGTTTCATGAGGAGCTCTAAGTTCATCGAGCTGGACACCAACTGCTTAGAATTTTTGTCATACAATATCACCAAATGAGACATACATATAAGTAATTATGAGCTGTTGTTAAAAGTTATTAATTAGCAATTAGGCGGCCATTGTTATGTTTCCACAGGGTGTCATGTCTGGACGATTAAAAAATAATTGTTTTTGTAAGATTTATTTTATAATGATTGCAAATATAATACTGCACATCACACAGACAACCACAGCAGCAACAACAACAACACAATCTTCGTACCACCGCGTGTTAGTTTATTTCACAACCACAGCAGTGGTTGTGAAATAAACTAACACGTTGTCGATGCGGTGGTATATTGTTAACTTGATTGATTTATTGACTGACTGATTGATAGATGGATTGATTGATTGATGCTAGATACTGATAAAGGACTTAGTGACTGTAGCAGTGGATGCGGTGGTATATTATTGATTGATTGATTGATTGATTAACTGATTGATTGATGTTAGATATTGACGAAGGATTCAGTGACGGTAGCAGAGGATGCGGTGGTATATTATTGATTGATTGATGATAGATAGATTGATTGATTGATTGATTGACTGACTGACTGACTGATTGATTGATTGATGCTAGATATTGACGAAGGATTCAGTGACTGTAGCAGTGGATGCGGTGGTAAATCATTGATTTATTGACTGACGGACTGATAGATAGATAGATAGATAGATAGATAGATAGATAGATAGATAGATAGATAGATAGATAGATAGATAGATAGATAGATAGATAGATAGATAGATAGATAATAGATAGATAGATAGATAGATAGATAGATAGATAGATAGATAGATAGATAGATTGATTGATTGATTGACTGACTGACTGATTGATGCTAGATATTGACGAAGGATTCAGTGACTGTAGCAGTGGATGCGGTGGTCTATTATCGGATCTCCAATCCGATGATCTCTGTGATTAATGTTGAGAATGCTGCCAGGTCCACACAACTTCTCGCTCAGACCACTCTGAGAAACATCCTCGGTACAAAGACACTCAGTGGTATACTACAGGATAGAGAGATCATCAGCTCTATGATGAAGGTAGTACATACATACATGCATACACGTACATACACACATATATACACATACATACACATACATACACACATACACTCAGTGGTATACTGCAGGATAGAGAGATCATCAGCTCTATGATGAAGGTAGTACATGCACACATACATACACGTACATACACATACATACACATACATACACATATATACACACATACTTTCAGTGGCATACTGCAGGATAGAGAGATCATCAGCTCTATGTAGAAGGTACATACATACATACATACATACACATATACATATACGTACATACACGTACATACACACATATACATACACGTATATATACACATGCATGCATATACATGTATATACAAGTACATACACACATATATACATATATACACTCAGTGGAATACTGTGGAATATAGAGTGAAAATAAGGTCGATGATTAAGGTAGATAGTGGTACATATACACATACGCATACATACACACATACACTCAGAGATATACATGTAGAGTAAGACATAGAAATATATACCTCTAGGAATGTAAGTAGTGATACATTCATGTATACACACATACACATTCACGTAGTGTAATACAACGGGACACAGAATATAAAAAAGCCTAAAGCAAATTTTAACGTCAGTTTCCTGCTCAGTAGCAGGTCAGTGACGAGGATAATACTGGATTTGAACCCGCACATTCTGCTCAGTGCCTTGAAGTTATGAAAGCAAACACAGAGTTAATTTTGTTTTTGTGAATAAATGATGTAAGCTTAATTATGAAGTAAGCTTTGATTGTAAACTGTTTTTAAATCAGACAAAAATTAACATTTTTAATGTTACTCATTCCACTCGAACTGTTCATGATGTCCTTGTGAGGTGCGGAACAGGACGCCAAATATTGATTAATCGATTATTTAATTGATTAATTAATTGATTGGCTGTGTTTCAGCAAGTGTTGGACGAAGGCACTGATCCATGGGGT